>JALJCO010001119.1:0-36007 GCA_023101725.1 Atherinomorus stipes
TCGCCACCATCAACTATGACCAGCACGACACGTCGAGTAGGCTGGAGCTCCCGAATCACACCCTCTGGATCACAGTGCCAGAAGGTGCCATTCTGCATGTGGGAGACTTAAAGCGCTTTATCATCATGGCAAACAAAAGTGTTACCCGCGCGAGTAGAAATTTCCGATTTCTTCCAAAACCACGCACTGAAGCTAACCGGGGGCCGGCCGTCGCCCAGGTACAATGCGAGGGGAGTAAGGCCGATTGACGTAGGTCCGGTGTCAGATGTCCTGCAGGAAATCGCAACACTCGCTCCAGGTACCAGTCCCGATCCTCCTGTCCTCAGCCCGTAGTCCACAGCAGACACAGTTATTGGGGACCATGGATGCCATAAGAATATTTGATCACAACGTCAGGCATTTTCCTTGGCCACTTTATGAGCTTGGGGCAGTGAGAGAGTGAAGTGCGCCAATGCCGGGATACCGCCTTCCGTGTTCTGAGGTGTAGAGAGGGAAATGAGGCTCAGAACCCGGTAGACTTGGTAGACTGGAACGATTTAGAGGCATGAAGAGGAGGAAATGGTTCTAGACCTCTCTCCACCTGCAGCTAACTCTAGGCTGGAGTGGCACAGAGGTGAAGCTTTCTCTCCTGAGCATTTTCTCTCCTCCCCTTTTTTTCCTCGGCTTCCTTCTCCCTGACGCTCAGGAGAAAAACCCTCACTACACCTGCGTTGCCCCTCTCTTTCTCTATTCAAGTAGTCTAGAAAATGTATTCTAAGTTTTCATGTAGCCCCATCCACGATCGTGGAAAGATTAGAAGACACGTAGGAATTAGTCTAGTAATGCATGCTATAGAACATTTATCACACGTTATTTAGTAAAGTAGTAGATGAGGTATCTTACCCATGAGTACACTGACAAGATACCATTTTAGAAGCTGAGAGATGGTCCCCAATTCTCAGGAGGACGACCACCTTGTGATGCCTTGTGGATTTGCAGCTGAAATCTTCCTCCAGGTCCAGATTCCACCTCAGTGGGGGATGATGTTGTGATCGCCCTCCCTTTCCTTGGGACAGGGACCCCTCCTCCCACTGGATCAAAATTCATGACTGTTTATGTCTCCACCAGGAAGGCGAGGCCCATGAGTGTGGGGGTCTTTGCAACAGTTCACCTTGTCTCACTAAATTCACAGATAAGGATGTCGCACCTCAGGATCCTGACTCTAAGAAAAACACGGACCAGATGGTCCCACAATGCTAAGATTGATTTACATACATAAGTCACTGTGTGGGTCACAGACAGCAACTTACACCATCCCCCTGAATTCCGATCTGAAGGTGATAAGGGAACTGGACTGTATCAAACTGACATTCAACCAGGTTGGGGTTGTCAGACCCCGGAGGAGCCAATACACACCTCAGGACATTCCGATGGGGGGGAAGTCTGGAGACCTAACCCCCACTCTGAACCACCCCAGGACCACAGAATGAAAAGAGTGTTTTGCTATCAGTTAAATAACATTTGGTAATGTAATCTCACTGTATTGTATGTTGATGGGTTAACAGAAATGCCGCATTACAGTCAAGGCTACATATATATATATATATATATCCATATATCACTCACTATATGTTTGCTTTTGATATTTGCAACTAAGGAAACTCTGACATTGAGGTTTACTGCAGAATCATGAATTTTAGGATAATGGTTATTACTCGGTTAGAACTTACCAAAAGGAGAAAAGGGAAAACCCAAGTAAAGAGTAACAACAGTAAGTAGGGGGAATTTAATGAAGTGTTTTGACTAAACATCCAAGTTTATTTTACAGGAATCCTCCTTTTGCCCCTGATCCCGAACCGGCTATGTTATGTGTTTGTGCTTCATGAAATCACAAGAAAAAGAATGAGTTTTAACCTGTATGTGAGAAGGTAAATAACAATATTCCTTTTTCAGAAATCTGATCAAGACAAATAATTCAACCGCATTGCTCATTTCATGAGATGAGAGTAAGGCAACAGCGCCCTCTGTTGGCGGAACAGTAGAAGCCACCTGGTCACCGTGATTGGCGGACCAATTTCCCATTGGTCAATGAAAATCTCCCCGGGAAATTTCTGCTCTGTCAATGGTGGACGACCTTAGGGGGCGGCCACCCAAATTGGCCTACAAATGCCAGAACACTAGTTCTGGAGAGTTTGTTTTTGAGTTTTTAAGTTTCTTTATGCTTTTCGTCTTCTCCCTTTTGTTTCTTCGTGTCCCGTAATTCAGTGACCCCAAAGTACGCGTATCTTAAGTCGCGTTTGGTCCTGAACTCTGTCTTGATCCACAAGACTTTTGTTTCTCTGCGCGCGAGATTTAAAGTCTAGAGATCCACCGGCCACCTCTTGCCTTCTGGTCCAGCGTTTACTGGCATCTCCATACGTGATAAACGGTAATCAGGACCAAACCTTTAAGAGTAAATTGTGAGTTCTGGAGGGTGAAGCCATCCACCTTTCACAAACCTCACTATTATTATTTGCGGCCCCGTGACTGCGCCCCTGGACCACGCCATCCTCAACCCGGACCGGACGGAGTCCCGCCCGGAAGAGAGCGACTTTCTGGCTTACACACCGTCTGTCTCGAACTCCGCAGGACATCACTACCGGGAAAAGTGCCCTGGAAGTTTCGCCCAGTCGGAGAACCTTCAGACCCACGTAAGACCTCTCACAGCGCTCTGGTTTCAGATGGTGTCTTGGCAGTCACGCATCAATTATAGCTAATTATTCATTCGATCTAACTCTAAATTCTCCTCCAAATTATAGACCCCTCCCCAGTAGAATCCTCATTCTTACTTCACTACGGGATTAGTTTCATTCATCTCTCATTAGGGACTCCTTAATTTCATCTCATTTAATTAGCGGTGCAACGAATCGAAGTTTTCATGTCTGTTATGCAGAGGTGATTTCTGATAGCTGTGCAACTCATTTTTCCTATAGATACAAGCTTTTTTCCTCCTTCCTGACTCTTACTGTGCTATAAATTTGCAAAGTTGTGCTGAATCTGCTTTGTGGCTGAATAAACCCAATGTGATTATTCCAGATCTGTGTCTTGAGTTTTCTGGGTGTATATTTCCGCAGGTAAACATCTGTTGCAGCAAGAACTCACCTGAGACTGAATTTATCCAAATTTTAGTTAATAATTCAATTTCCAGGCCTTTCCCATGTCGGGTCTGAGCTTAAGCTAAAATTCATCAGACAGGGTGGTGCCCGAGGCTGTATTAATATTGATATTAATAGAAATATTGATATTAATATTAATATCATATGTAGAATCACAACAGTCTGAAAGATTTCATTAGTTTGAAGAGTAAAAATGTGCAGAATAATCCAGATGTGAAATGAACTGGTGACGTGTTGCTGAGGACATTTCCAACCTCATCACTCCACGAGTAGAACTTCACCTACAGAGACACTCAGACTGAAACTGTTGGAGAAACAGATTCTCTGTTCATGGAGCTTCTCTGGAAAAACCATCAGACAGTTTGATTGACAGGACAGATGATCAGAGGAGACAATTTTTACCACCATCATTCAGACCAGGACTGAAGTATGGGTAGAGTTTGTCAGTGAAGCAGCAGCCAGTAAAGCAGAAGATCAGAGCTGCAGCATCTACATCATAAAAGGAGACCAGACCCTCCTCATAATCCACAAACACCCCCACCTTCTCAGGAGCAGACGGGACATGGAGACGGACTGAAGGGTCAGCCATAGCTTCGTACTCATTTCCATTTCTCAGAACACAGTCCAGAAACCATCCTGAGGACTCCGTGTAATCTTTCCCTTCCTGGTGATGGACTCTCTGGCGACTCCTAAAATCCAGTCAGTTTTTCCTTTAACCTGAACCTCAAAGTAAAATCTGCCTGAAGAGAAACTCTGATTTCCTAAAACATTAGCACAGACAGAAAATCTCTCTGGATTATCTGGAAGTTTCTTCCTCACATCACCATGATGAACTTGTTTTCCATCATCAGACAGGACCAGTTCTGGATAAGCTGTATCAGGATCCAGAGTAACATCCACTGCATCCTGCTGGACCTTCTTCATCTCAGCCTCCACCATCATCTTCCTCTGTGTCCTGAGTGTCTCCTCCAGCTGAGACACAGCTCTCACCACAGTCCCCTCATATGATGGAGGACGGACTCTGACCTCTGTCCAGTCCTTGGTGGGTGGAGCATCTTTCAGGGAGCAGAAGCTCTGGAGGAGGTGGAGGTGGTCTTCAGAGCGTGAGAGCTGCTCCAGCTCAGAGCTCCTCTTCCTCAGCTCAGAGATTTCCTGTTCCAGATCTTTGATGAAGTCTTCAGCCTGTTTCTCTGCAGTTTTCTGTTTGTCTTGGATCTCCTCTCTGAGCTCCTCCAGGCGTCTCTGAGCAGCCTCCATCAGAGCAGTGAAGACCTGAACAGCTTCTGCTGTCTCTCTGTCTGCAGCATCTTTGCTGATCTTCACCGACTCTTTCAGCTCCTCAATCTTCCGTCGTCTCTTCTGGATCATCTGCTGGATTTCAGCCTCTGTCTTCCCCAGCTCTGCCTTCTTTCCTTCATATTCTTCTCTCAGAGGAACAAACTCATGAGTCTTGTGGTCTAAAACAGAGCAGAGCATGCAGACACATGTCTGGTCGCTCTTACAGAACAGCTCCAGAGGTTTATCGTGCTTCCTGCACATCCTGTCCTCCAGGTTCTCCACAGGCTCCATCAGCTGATGTCTTTTCAGACCTGAAAGTGTCCGATGAGGCTCCAGGTGAGTCTGACAGTAGGAGGTCAGACACACCAGGCAGGACTTCAGGGCCTTCAGTTTGGTTCCAGTGCAGACGTCACAGAGAACTTCTCCTGGTTTGGCAGCTTGTTGCTCTGAGCTGCTGCTGCTGGATTCCTGCTGAGCTTCATGTCTGAACTGATCAACCAGCTCTCTGATGAAGGTGTTCACCTTCATCTGAGGTCTAGTAGGAAAACTCTCTGTACACATTGGACACTTGCAGCTGTCGATCATCCCAGTGCTGAGTGATGCAGGTTTTACAGAAGTTGTGTCCACATGGTGTACTGACTGGATCAGTGAACACATCCAGACAGATGGAGCACAGAAACTGATCCTCAGATCTCTGGTTGCTGCCAGCAGACATGTCGCACCTCTGAGGAGTCAGAAAAACAACATTTAACTGAAGCTCAGTTTGGAGTTAAAGCTGCTGGTTGGAACACAGTAATACAACACTAATAACAATGAAGTTGGGACGTTGTATAAAACATAAATAAAAACTGAAAAAAAAAAAATTGCAAATATTTTTCAACCTATATTGAATAAATGACAAAGACAAAATGCTGATTGATCAAACTGAAAAACTTTATTGTCTTCTTTATTAGTTGTTTTGTAAATATTAAACCAGTTTGAATCGATGGCTTCAACACGTTCCTAAAAAGCTGGGACAGAGCAACAAGTGACTGGAACAGCTGAGGAATGCTGGAAAAACACCTGTTTGGATCACTTGTCTTTGTATTGAGCCAAAGTTTCTGCATATTCACCTGGTGATTGATTTTATTCTTTGTTTGTGTTTGTGGAACCTCACCTCTAAAAACCTGGTTCAACAGCTTCATGAAAAAGTCCACAATAGCAAATATGAGGAAAAACTGCCCCGTTTATGATTTACCAATGAGTAAAAACCATGAATACACCAACGACGCATTCTGCACGTTTTCCAACAGCGTGGCTTCGTAGTAGGGGAGAGCGGGGTAATGTGAGACACCCGCTATTCCTCGACAAATAAACACATTTGTGGTCAGGTGACCAGTATGTTTTCAAGCTCCTCCCGTTACCCACTTACCAGGAAAGAGAAGTTGTGCTAGTGCTATGTTAAGTATGTTTTTTTTTTCATAAAAATGTGTTTTTTGCATGTAAAAGTAAATTTTCTTGCCGTGAACTTTATCAGCTGTTGTGTCAAAGCAAATTGATTCAGGTAGAAAATTTTATATCAAGCATGTTGATGAACCTCTAACATGTAAAACCAAGTACTTGATGCTGGTTAAAGACTAGCCGGAATTGCAGATATGTTGTTTTTTCTAAAAAAGTGGCTGTGGGGTAAAGTGAGATACTGTCTTGAAGCACGAAGCCTAAGTTTAGTTTAGTCTTAAACATGTTTTTGTGTAATATTACGTTACATATGTTTTATTTTAGAGTCCCAGGCTCTTCTAACAGGTTCTGATGGTTCCATGCTCTGACCCAGAGGCTGCGTACTAGCTGGTTCTGATTGTCCTTTGTCCTGGTCCCACACTGTGAATGTGAATAGTCACGATTATTTTGGCGATTTGTTGACTAATGGGATGGTACAAAAATTGTTGCATATTTACAGAACCAGTCAAAAGTTTGGAAACGTTCTCGTTAAATCTCATGGAAAAATAGGTTCAAGCTTTTCTGGTCGTGTGTCTGTTCAATTATGTCAATATACAATTCTAGAAGCCGACCAGACAGAAAAATGAGGCAGCAGAAAGAACAGTAACAATTTTTAGAGGAAAAACAAAGCTCATAAACATTAAATGATCTGTCGATTATAAAATTAGTCACCAACTATTTTGATAGTCGACGATTAGTTGATTAGTCGATTTATCATGGTAGCCCTACTTTGGATAAATTTCAAGTGTTTGAAAAATATGCTTATTTGACCAATCCCCATGATTCTGTTACCTTTCTGACAGTAGTTTTGGAACTTGCGGTTGTCGGTCCAGCTGTAATTGTTAAAAATGGGTTGGTATGGTAGTTTTAAAGTGGAAAATGTTAGAGGATCAGCTTACCCACTGACTGGTTCACTTTACCCCACAGATTTTTCGTGTTTGTCTCACTTTACCCCCTGATTTTTCGTGTTTGAACCACTTTACCCTGAGGCTGGGGTAAAGTGAGACACAAGACCACTTTTTTTTAAAACAATCATATTTTCATTGCCCTTTGTCCTAAAAACATTCCGATCATTTCCATAACTGGGAAACATCCTAAATTAATGGTGAATGTGAAAATTTGATTGATATATCATTTTGTCTTGGCAAGAGGGGAGCAAATGTAAAAACTGTATCACATTACCCCCTGCCAGAGTAGGGCACGAGACCTGCCTGCAGTCCAGACCTGACCTCACTGCAAATGTGTGGCGTTATGAAGAGCAAAGTTCAACAACGGAGACCCGGATGTTGAGCTGCAGTTGTTCATCCAGCAAGAATGAGGGGAGAAAAATCCAGTTACAACCGCCGCAACAATTTTACGTTTAGCTCCTGAAACTTTATGTGACACAGAAATAAACATGTCCCAGCTGCTTTTAGGAACATGTTGCAGGCGTCAAGTTCAAAATGAGTGAATATTTGCCAAAAACAAAGTTTCTAGATTTGAATGATAAACATCGTCTCAGTCGTGAATTCAACTGTTTAAAAACATCTGCAGATCATTGTTGTCTGTTTTTATTTACGTTGTGCACAACTTCACTGAAATTGTGGTTTTAAGATCAGCTGTACTCACCAGTATTGGAGTCAGTTGTTGAGGAAGATGAACTCAGTTTATTTTTCAGACACAAACACGGAGATTTGCTTCGACTGCAGCTCTGATGTGACAAAGTTTCACTTTCATTTCAGGAAAATGACGAATGTTTTTCAGTGTTGCTCCACCTCTCACTGCTCTGGGTTTGTTTCCTGCTTCAGACGTGATTAAAGATGATTTCACAATACAGGTTGTAAAATGTTGGGAGATCCTTAAAATAAATTACTTATTATAATATAATCATAAATTATTACACAAAAATAAAAACAAACAAACAGGATTAAATTTGTGTTTTTTATCTCACAAACATATTAAAACCGTCAGTTTTATTGTAAAACATGAAACAACGTATGCAGAGAGAATTTGTTGCGAACTAACAATAATTACTTATTTGGTAGAAATCTTTGTCAGGCACAAATATTCCAGCTATTATTGTGAAACATGTGTAGGAGTGTTCATCCTGTTTATAGACCAGCTTTGGTGGAGATTGGTGATTTATTTTATTGTATTCAACATATTTCCCCAAACACACAACTTCTTTTCTTACGTGATGTTTTTTCTGTTTTTATATAAAATCAAACACAATCATATTAAACTTTTTTGATATTTCTTTTGTAGTTTACAATAATAAGGATGCATATAGACTACAGATCTGGAGATTCCTTCAGCTTTAAACTCAACCATTAATGTATTATCATTATTTACTTTGCTCATTACTTGTTCAAAATAAATTAACTAACTATTAATTTGTTCATTAATGGGGCCAATATTACATCAATTCCTTTTTGTTTCCAGTAATCACTCGTAAGTGTGTACCTTTATCTTATTTGGAAGAGAAGTAGCAATATTTGACATTTTTACTGGATTCCACCAGATTCAGCTTTGTTGCCCATTGTAGGCCGATGCAGGAAATCCTATTGACAGTAATATTATGGAGTTCTGGGACCACCAGGGGACACCAAGATATTTATATGTATGTGCAGCATGTGTGAAATTATTTTCTAGTCAATATCAAAATCAACATTTTGAAAATCAGAAATGATTTCACACACATGTGCAAAGAAATGACTCCTAGCGCTCCCTGGTCGTCCCATAATTCCACATTTATAGATCTAACTGACTGAAGGTTCAAATGATTTATGAATAAAAGTAGAAAAACTCCTGATATTTGATCATTTTATCACAGTTTTTGTGTGTGGACACTTTTGGCTACAAAACACCAACGTTGCAAAATATGAAGGCAAGAGGATTATATTTTACCATAAAGCAATATAAATCATGTTTATGCTGAGAATTACCTTCCTGAAAGTGTTAAAAAATAATTTAAACTACAGAAAATTAAATATAATTTGGGAGATGATTGTAAGTTTGTTGAGCCAACAGTTGTAAAAGTGCTAAAGCGACAATGTGTCTTTTGTAGGAGTTAAACTCTGGAATAAAGTTTATCAGGACATGAAAAGCTGAAATTCTTTATTATTTAAAAAGAAAGCGTCACAATCTATTTTGAGATAAACATGAAAGAACGAATCTTTGTTTTTGTTTTCTTGTTTTTCTTGTACATAAATGTCAGAAAATTTAGTTTCTTGCACTAATTCTGGTCTTTTAGTTGTTGTTCTGCTGCCCTCTGCTGGACACACAGAGGAACTACATCACACTTCAAATCTTTCATCTCTGCTGCTTTTCAGTCTTTTATTCCTGATAATAAACACAGTTTATGTTCTTAACAGTGTTAATAACAGAAAAACAGTCTTTGTCTTTAATTTGTCTTTTTATTGATGATCAACATGAATCACAGTCACACTTCTGCTCACAAGTTTCTGTCCACTCATCATGGACATCAGTGTCATGGTGACATGAAGCTTCCAGTCATTTCTTTGACATGTTTGGTTTCTGCAGCAGAATAAATGAACATAAATGTTTCATGGAAGAAAAAACAGTTTAGTCTGAAAGATTTCATTAGTTTGAAGAGTAAAAATGTGCAGAATAATCCAGATGTGAAGTGAACTGGTGACGTGTTGCTGAGGACATTTCCAACCTCATCACTCCACGAGTAGAACTTCACCTACAGAGACACTCAGACTGAAACTGTTGGAGAAACAGATTCTCTGTTCATGGAGCTTCTCTAGAAAAACCATCAGACAGTTTGATTGACAGGACAGATGATCAGAGGAGACGAGTTTTTACCACCATCATTCAGACAAGGACTGAAGTATGGGTAGAGTTTGTCAGTGAAGCAGCAGCCAGTAAAGCAGAAGATCAGAGCTGCAGCATCTACATCATAAAAGGAGACCAGACCCTCCTCATAATCCACAAACACCCCCACCTTCTCAGGAGCAGACGGGACATGGAGACGGACTGAAGGATCAGCATTAGCTTCGTACTCATTTCCATTTCTCAACCACATAATCCAGTAACCATTCTGAGGACTCAGTATGATGTCTCCCTTCCTGGTGATGGACTCTCTGGCGACTCCTAAATCCCAGTCAGTTTTTCCTTTAACCTGAACCTCAAAGTAAAATCTGCCTGAAGAGAAACTCTGATTTCCTAAAACAGAAACACAGTAAGAAAATCTCTCTGGATTATCTGGAAGTTTCTTCCTCACATCACCATGATAAACTTGTTTTCCATCATCAGACAGGACCAGTTCTGGATGAGCTGTATCAGGATCCAGAGTAACATCCACTGCATCCTGCTGAACCTTCTTCATCTCAGCCTCCACCATCATCTTCCTCTGTTTCCTGAGTGTCTCCTCCAGCTGAGACACAGCTCTCACCACAGTCCCCTCATATGATGGAGGACGGACTCTGACCTCTGTCCAGTCCTTGGTGGGTGGAGCATCTTTCAGGGAGCAGAAGCTCTGGAGGAGGTGGAGGTGGTCTTCAGAGCGTGAGAGCTGCTCCAGCTCAGAGCTCCTCTTCCTCAGCTCAGAGATTTCCTGTTCCAGATCTTTGATGAAGTCTTCAGCCTGTTTCTCTGCAGTTTTCTGTTTGTCTTGGATCTCCTCTCTGAGCTCCTCCAGGCGTCTCTGAGCAGCCTCCATCAGAGCAGTGAAGACCTGAACAGCTTCTGCTGTCTCTCTGTCTGCAGCATCTTTGCTGATCTTCACCGACTCTTTCAGCTCCTGAATCTTCCGTCGTCTCTTCTGGATCATCTGCTGGATTTCAGCCTCTGTCTTCTCCAGCTCTGCCTTCTTTCCTTGATATTCTTCTCTCAGAGGAACAAACTCATGAGTCTTGTGGTCTAAAACAGAGCAGAGCATGCAGACACATGTCTGGTCGCTCTTACAGAACAGCTCCAGAGGTTTATCGTGCTTCCTGCACATCCTGTCCTCCAGGTTCTCCACAGGCTCCATCAGCTGATGTCTTTTCAGACCTGAAAGTGTCCGATGAGGCTCCAGGTGAGTCTGACAGTAGGAGGTCAGACACACCAGGCAGGACTTCAGGGCCTTCAGTTTGGTTCCAGTGCAGACGTCACAGAGAACTTCTCCTGGTTTGGCAGCTTGTTGCTCTGAGCTGCTGCTGCTGGATTCCTGCTGAGCTTCATGTCTGAACTGATCAACCAGATCTCTGATGAAGGTGTTGACCTTCAGCTGAGGTCGAGTAGGAAAACTCTCTTTACACAAAGGACACTTGTAGAGAAGCTGATCATCCCAGTGCTGAGTGATGCAGGTTTTACAGAAGTTGTGTCCACATGGTGTACTGACTGGATCAGTGAACACATCCAGACAGATGGAGCACAGAAACTGATCCTCAGATCTCTGGTTGCTGCCAGCAGACATGTCGCACCTCTGAGGAGTCAGAAAAACAACATTTAAACACACGTCTGTTCATCATTGTTTAAAACGTCCTGAGACCTGCTTTATTTTTTTGTGCATTTTCACTTTTTCTTGATGTTTGAAAAGAGCATGGGCATAATAACATACAGCTGTGTGGAAAAAATGTTTTTTTCCTTTTTTTTTTTTTTTTTTTTTTTATACACATACTTTCAACAAAAAATTATAATTGAGTAAATATTAGAATAAACAAAAACCTTTTCCATGATATTATAATTTTTTGGAAAGGGGGATAAAAAAAAGGGGAAAAAGGGCCTCTGTATATATAAACAGACCCTGTATATATCATTACAGTACATTAGCAACCCCCCCGGCCCCCCTACTCGCCACATCTGTTCATAATTGTGAGAACATGACCAGGACCTGCAGACGCACGTTTAGTAGACTGCTCATGCAAGCAGACAGTTTGTGAAAAAAAGTTATGTTGAGTTTTGTGTGTGCAGCGAGTTTTATATTTCAGTGCTGGGCATCTTGGAGAATAATATGAAGTTGCTCTACATTAAATGAAGCCGCTTCACCAAACTAGGAGACAAACTGTGGCTGGATTGATCACCGGGCCAAACAGGTCGTGCTGGGGGATGTTTCTTCTATAAACAAAGATCACAGAAACAGCTCCTGGTGCAGTGTTGTTCCATTCTTTTCTCTATTGTTTGAAGCTGTATTCTGACTTTATTGTTTCATCCTTGCTTAAAAAATTTTTGGTTTTTCAAAGTCTTCCTGTAGGATAAATCATAACACCACTTGTTAATTGTTTTCTGCTCAATACTGCATGTCAATCCACTTGTGACTAATTAGATAGTGATTTTAATTTATGCTCATGCTTTGTGATTTTTTTCCCCTGTATTTAATGACCACACAAAACGTCCTGCAGCTCTGCATGCTTTAACTGAGGGAAAGGTGAGCAACAGCAACGATGCTGTTAAGAAGTCTGCTCCTGCAGCTCCTTTAAATGACTGGTGCGATTTAACTTTGACGTCAGTCACGTGAAGAGCGACCAAAGCGGCAAAATAAATTGCCGCTCTGGAAGCTGTCCTGTTTGTCACCCAGCCGCTTTTGTTCTGAACGCACAGTTAGGCCCCTTTTCCACCGAGCCAATTTGAGAGCCATTTTGGAGCCGGATCCTGAGGAAAACCGGTTCTTTGACTTTCCGATGTCAGAATTCTGACTTTATTCCCATATTGAAACAATAAAAAGAAAAAAAAATTGGGACATTCTGTTTTTAATTTCTAAGAAAAATCTAAATTATGAGAAAAAGTAAGAATAATTATTTTTTTTTTTATTTTTTTTTTTTCTTCAGTGGCCCTAATCCTCTTCTGTTTCACACTCAGAGATGCCTACATAAAAAAAGACATAATCCAGTATTTGGTTTCAAATGTGCTCTCTGTTCCTTAATCAGATAAGCAGCAGTTGAAAAATCTGTCTCTCTGGCTGGATGCAGGTGAAGAGCATTTCTGGGCTCCTCCCCCTCCCTGCCCACCTGCAGCTCACAGGAAAAAAAAAAAAAAAGAAATTCCCCCTGTCAATGGAGTTATGCAGTGAAGCAGCACAAACTTGGCTCCGTCTGTGGAAAGAAGAACTGGTTCTTTGGAAGCACCCGAGTTGAACCAGTTAACACCAGGAGCACCAGCACCGGGCCAGAACCAGCTCCTCTTCGGTGGAAAAGAGGCCCAGTGTACTTTTTTTATATATTCTAAAGTATGTCTGAATGTCCACATATAAGTACATAACATTTAAGTTTGTCTTGGAAAGTATTTGCTATAGATATTTTCTAAATATGCATTCCACATAAAATTATAGACATTACTTTCTGTAAGTAAACACATTTTAGCACAAACTGCTTTTTCTTTTTTACTTTTCTTCTGAAAAGTGCAGTTGAACTGATACGAGTGCCCTCTTGTACCTTGGAGTAGTGTATAGTGGAGGCTAAAAGTGTCCACTTTTAAAGACAACAGGTCTAAGTTATGTGGAATGAAGCAAATGGTGGATGGAAGTAAAAATTTAAAGTCCACCTATGCCACGCTGCTTTAAGTTTCACCGTGACTGAGTTTATGTGACGAGTGAAACTTGCTGTTTAACTGAAGCTCAGTTTGGAGTTGAAGCTGCTGGTTGGAACACAGTAAACATGATCAGCTGTACTCACCAGTATTGGAGTCAGTTGTTGAGGAAGAACAGATGAACTCAGTTTATTTTCCTTCAGACTCAAACATGGAGATTTGCTCCGACTGAATCTCTGATGTGACGAACTTTTAATTTCATTCCAGGAAACTAAAGAAACCTGTTTTTCAGGGCGGCTCCACCTCTCACTGCTCAGACTGGTTTTATTCTGACATGTTTAAATATTTGAACACACAAGATGATGAAAGGGAGATAAAATGTTGGGAGATACTTTCAGCAAACTGGAGTTTATTGGTACTTGAAGGGGGTGTATAACAATATTAAAAAAAACAAAAAAAAACTGTTTGTGGCAAGGTGGCAACAGAGAGCCCAGGCGGTATTTGATCCCCAGACTCCCAGGTGAGTCATGCGCGTTAACCAGTGAGCCAAAGGGATATCCCTCTGGTTGAGTAGCCAGGACGCATGATCACTCAGAGGCATAGTGGCAGGACCGTCAACTGCCACATGTGCCTGCCCGGATATTATCGGTTACAAATCCCTTCGACACCACTCAGCCAGTCCAAGACATTGCAAGACCGAGAGACACAAGACTGACACCAAAGACTGTTAAGGGGCCATGACAAGACCAAGACCATGAAAAAGTGGTCTCGAGAACTAACTGCAAGTCTAGGTTCAGGAATGTCAGAACAGTGAGTGGACATCAGAGCTGCCCGAAGCCCTCTGCAGGTGTGTAAGTAAGTTGCTGGTGGGGAAAGGGTACGCAACGAGGGCCTGGGTAGGATTTGATCCCCCAGACTCCAAGGTGAGAGTCATGCGTGCTTACCAGTCAGCCAAAGGGACATCCCTGTGGCCAAGTAGCCAGAGCGCATGATCACTAGGAGGCATAGTGACTGGACACCACACTGTCACACTGGCAAAGTGGCAAGGCCCCCATACTGTATGTAGGAAAGATGATCCTGTACCCTATGAGATTGTATGCAACTGCTCCATGTTTATCCGTTGAAGGAATATTGTGAAAGAAATGTTACAGAAACTGAGGGGAAGTTTGTCATGATGGTCCAAGACATCCTGCCCGGAGACCCTGGTGTGCTGGAGGCTGAAAAACCAGAAATGAGTCAATCCAGGGAACCATGTCAACCTGAGACCCCTTCAGATCACCTGACTCAGGACCAGTGGCATCAGCTGGGAGAGCCTAAAGACTTTTTTTCATCACTGTTCTCAGGCTTACTTGGTCACACTTATGTGCTAACACACAAATTGTGTTGAAAGACCCAAAATCTGTGTGTCTGAAGCCTTACCAAATACCAGAGCCAATGATGGAACCTCTGAGGAAGGAAGTTCATGCCATGCTGGACCTGAAAGTCCTCGAACTATCAAGAAATGAGCAGTCAAATCCAATCATACTTGTCCTTGAGAAAACTCTGCTCAGCCTTGATTCTGCTCTGATATGAGGAAATTAAACAGCATTTCCTGTTTTGATTCTTACCTCATGCCACATTTTGATGAGCTGCTGGAGAAGCTTGGAAAGACCTGGTACATCACAACCTGAGATTTAAGCTTATTGTTCCACTTGACCCCTCTTATAAAGAATAAACTGCATTTCAGATTCCAGGAATGGGTCTATTCCAGTACACTGTCCTATATTTTGGTCTTGAGCATCTAAAGGTTGTCCTGGCAAAGATTCAGGAAGCTGGTTTGACCTCAATGTGAACAAATGTGCGTAGGACTCACAAGAGGGGAAGTATCTTGGATACTTGCTTGGTTATGGACTAATCAAGCCACAGGTTGATAGGGTGAAGGGTATCCAAGCTATTCCCAGGCCCACAACCAAGAAGAAACACGTCAGGTCCTTTTTAGGACCCAACTGAACTAACAAAAAAAAAAAAGTCACCCACCAAAGGGATGTAGATGAGGAATGATTAGTGCTTTCCAAATTCTAAGACTACAGATCTGTCATGCTCCTGTGTTGCAAAGCTCTGATCTCAGAGACTTGGTGACCAACACTTCTTCTTCTGAGTCCACCCCTGAGTTTGGAGACTCAGGGGTGGACTCTCCTGTCACCAGGGCAGAGGTCGTTAAAAAACTCCTTGTTAAGAAGAGGCCCGGGGGTGGACAAGATCCACCAGAAGTTCATTAAGACTCTCAATGCATTGGGCTGTCTTGGCTGACCTGCCTCTAAATCATGAGATGGAGATGAGAAATTCTTCTTCTTGGGAGGAAAGGGGGGGGGTTTTTTTTTTTTTAAAAAAAGGGGGGGGGGGTGTGTTTTAAAAAAAAAAGGAAATCTTTTTTTTTTTTATTAAAAAAAATAAATTTTTTTTTTGGGGGGGGGGGGGGGGGGGAGAGTGGAAGAATAGATAGGGGGGGGGGGGGGGGATTTGTTTTTTTTTTTTTTTTTATTAATTGTACATCTTTTTTTTTTTTTTTAGGGGGGGGGGGGGGGGAATGGGAAAGGGGGGAAAAAAAAGAATATTAAATAAAAAAAAAAAAATAATTAATATAAATAATTAATTAAATAATAAAAAAAAAAAAAAAATAAATATATAAAAAATAAATAAATAATTATAAATAAATAAAAAAATATTTTTTATTTTTTTATTTAAATAAATAAATAAAAATTAAGTTATAAATTAAATTTTATTAATTTTTTTTTTTATTTTAATAATTTTATTGGGGAAAAAAAAGAAAGAAAAGAAAAAAAAAAAAAAAAAAAAAAAAGAAAAATAAAAATATTAAAATTTAAAAAAAAAAAAATAATAAAATATGAAATATAATATATTTATTTTTTATATTTCTTTTATTATAAATAAATTATGGAGTGTGGGGGGGGGGGAGGAGGGGGGTGTGGGGGGGGTGTGGGGGTGGGGGGGTGTGGGGGGGGAAAATGGGGGATGGGTTTGGGGGGGTTGGGTGTGTGATGTGTGGGGGGGGAAGGTGGGAGATAAAAGTAGGGGGAAGGAGGAGGGGGTTGTTGGGGGGGGGGGGGGGGGGGGTTTTGTATAGGGGGGGGGGAAAGGAGGGGGATAGGGGATATAGGGGATGAGAATCAGCACCTCCAAATCTGAGACCATGGTCCTCAGTCGGAAAAGGGTGGCGTGTTCTCTTCAGGTCGGTGTTGAGAACCTGCCCCAGGTGGAGGAGTTCAAGTATCTTGGGGTCTTGTTCATGACCTCCACATTGGAGGTTTTACGACATTGGGAGGAACCAGATGAGGGAGCTTGGGCATCTTGTCAGCATGCCTCCTAGACATCTCCCTTGTGAGGTGTTTCGTGCATGTCCTACGGGGACGATACTCCAGGGAAGACCCAGGACATGCTGGAGGGACTACTGTACATCACCCATCTGGTCTAGGAATGTCTTGGGATTCCTCCAGATAAGCTGAGGCTGTGGCAGGGGAGAGGGAAGTCTGGGCTTCCCTGATAAAGGCAGGTACACACTCTACGATTTTCTCAATCCTATCTCATGGGTCCACATCAAACTGCACGAATAAATTGCAGGGTTCAAAAGTTCATCCCACAAAATTGTTCTGCCTGGTGCTTGGATAAAACTTGACTGCTCATGCTGTACGTCCATACAGGACACATCGGATGCTGTGAACGGGAAAAATAACATAAAACCTCAATGTATGTTTGTTATTTGCAGTTGGTCCTCCCAAAAAAACACACCCATTACTGCATCCCTGTTTCCATCTTCCCTATTCTGATCCCTGACTGATTATACATTTTCAGGTGGAAGCTAGAACCAGCTGCAGGTATGTTTGTGGGTTAAAAAAAAAAGGTCAACTTTGCGCACACATGCGCAATCCGAGTTTGTAGCTTGTCAGCATGCAACCCTGCCCCAATTCCCTCTCGACGATCGCAAGAATTCGATCGACGATATCTGACTGGGAGCTGGTCGCGAGGTGCCGATTGCTTCTTGTAACCTCACGTAGACTATACGAGGTATGACTCACAGCTGAGTCAAAAATCATCTCAAAATGGGTGAAAATCGGACAGTGTACAGCTTTCTTCTCTACATGATTGAGGGTGTCTTGCAGCTTGTTTGACACCTCAGCCGAGCAGAACTTTCTGCCCTTGGGGCTCCGAGAAGTATTGTGTGATTAGTTAGATATTTGAGGTGGGTGGGGTCAATGTGGAGACACTTGAAGAAGAAAAGAGTTGTGTGTGTGCCCCCCTCCCCATATACTTCCACATATGACAAGCTAGAACCACAATTGAATGCTATTGTTTTATTTGTACAGCAATGAATTTTATTAAGAAACACAGTTTATGTCATTAACAGTGTTAATAACAGAAAAAAAACACTTTTTTTGTCTTTAATTTGTCTTTTTATTGATGATCAACATGAATCACAGTCACACTTCTGCTCACAAGTTTCTGTCCACTCATCATGAACATCAGTGTCATGGTGACATGAAGCTTCCAGTCATTTCTTTGACATGTTTGGTTTCTGCAGCAGAATAAATGAACATAAATGTTTCATGGAAGAAAAAACAGTTTAGTCTGAAAGATTTCATTAGTTTGAAGAGTAAAAATGTGCAGAATAATCCAGATGTGAAGTGAACTGGTGACGTGTTGCTGAGGACATTTCCAACCTCATCACTCCACGAGTAGAACTTCACCTACAGAGACACTCAGACTGAAACTGTTGGAGAAACAGATTCTCTGTTCATGGAGCTTCTCTAGAAAAACCATCAGACAGTTTGATTGACAGGACAGATGATCAGAGGAGACAAGTTTTTACCACCATCATTCAGACCAGGACTGAAGTATGGGTAGAGTTTGTCAGTGAAGCAGCAGCCAGTAAAGCAGAAGATCAGAGCTGCAGCATCTACATCATAAAAGGAGACCAGACCCTCCTCATAATCCACAAACACCCCCACCTTCTCAGGAGCAGACGGGACATGGAGACGGACACGTTGATCGGCCAGAGCTTTGTAATCATTTCCATTTCTCAACCACACAGTCCAGTAACCATTCTGAGGACTCAGTATGATGTCTCCCTTCCTGGTGATGGACTCTCTGGCGACTCCTAAATCCCAGTCAGTTTTTCCTTTAACCTGAACCTCAAAGTAAAATCTGCCTGAAGAGAAACTCTGATTTCCTAAAACACAAACACACTCACAAAATCTCTCTGGATTATCTGGAAGATTCTTCCTGACATCACCATGATGAACTTGTTTTCCATCTTTAGACAGGACCAGTTTAGGATGAGCTGTATCAGGATCCAGAGTAACATCCACTGCATCCTGCTGGACCTTCTTCATCTCAGCCTCCACCATCATCTTCTTCTGTTTCCTGAGTGTCTCCTCCAGCTGAGACACAGCTCTCACCACAGTCCCCTCATATGATGGACGGACTCTGACCTCTGTCCAGTCCTTGGTGGGTGGAGCATCTTTCAGGGAGCAGAAGCTCTGGAGGAGGTGGAGGTGGTCTTCAGAGCGTGAGAGCTGCTCCAGCTCAGAGCTCCTCTTCCTCAGCTCAGAGATTTCCTGTTCCAGATCTTTGATGAAGTCTTCAGCCTGTTTCTCTGCAGTTTTCTGTTTGTCTTGGATCTCCTCTCTGAGCTCCTTCAGGCGTCTCTGAGCAGCCTCCATCAGAGCAGTGAAGACCTGAACAGCTTCTGCTGTCTCTCTGTCTGCAGCATCTTTGCTGATCTTCACCGACTCTTTCAGCTCCTGAATCTTCCGTCGTCTCTTCTGGATCATCTGCTGGATTTCAGCCTCTGTCTTCCCCAGCCCTGCCTTCTTTCCTTCATATTCTTCTCTCAGAGGAACAAACTCATGAGTCTTGTGGTCTAAAACAGAGCAGAGCATGCAGACACATGTCTGGTCGCTCTTACAGAACAGCTCCAGAGGTTTATCGTGCTTCCTGCACATCCTGTCCTCCAGGTTCTCCACAGGCTCCATCAGCTGATGTCTTTTCAGACCTGAAGGTGTCCGATGAGGCTCCAGGTGAGTCTGACAGTAGGAGGTCAGACACACCAGGCAGGACTTCAGGGCCTTCAGTCTGGTTCCAGTGCAGACGTCACAGAGAACTTCTCCTGGTTTGGCAGCTTGTTGCTCTGAGCTGCTGCTGCTGGATTCCTGCTGAGCTTCATGTCTGAACTGATCAACCAGATCTCTGATGAAGGTGTTGACCTTCAGCTGAGGTCGAGCAGGAAAACTCTCTTTACACAAGGGACACTTGTAGAGAAGCTGACCATCCCAGTGCTGAGTGATGCAGGTTTTACAGAAGTTGTGTCCACATGGTGTACTGACTGGATCAGTGAACACATCCAGACAGATGGAGCACAGAAACTGATCCTCAGATCTCTGGTTGCTGCCAGCAGCCATGTCGCACCTCTGAGGAGTCAGAAAAACAACATTTAAACACACATCTGTTCATCATTGTTGAAAACATCCTGAGACCTGAGCTTTATTTTCTGTGCATTTTCATTTTTTCTTGATGTTTAACAAGAGCATGGGCATAATAACAACATAAATAAATTTAGTCTTGATACAATAAGAAGTTTCTGAGGAAAAATGTCTATAAGCGGACAGTGGGTCAATGTTAATAGATGAAATTACAATATTATCTTAGTATAATAGTAATATTACATTAGTGAAAAAAATGCTAAAAATCCTCCTGTCGATGCAGTGACGCAAAGACACAGCACAAACTTGGCTCCATCTGTGGGAAGAAGAACTGTTTTTTTGGAAGCACCCGAGTTGAACCAATTAACAATTTAATTGGCCAGTACTCTGCATGTGTGGTAATCATAGACCATTAAAGTGCTGATGACACGTTTTTGACATTTTTTGTCATGTTTTATCGACCAAAACGTTCTTCATAATGATCTATTACAGAAACGAGCACAGCTGCATAGACGAGTTATTAGAAAACATCAACTCCGGTGAGTTTCCTGCTGTCATGCTTCTACTGAATGTAAAAACATGGGGACCCGACACCACCGAGCCGACCGGTTCGATGGATATATGGATGATACGAACTGCAAATTCAAAGCTTAGAGGAGCACTTCAGTTTGTTGATGGGAGTGATTGCTGATTAATGGAAAAACACTTTTGAACGAAACAAAAATTTTTTGTGAATAGATAACAGGAGAACTTACAAAATATTCCTTTAACATTGAAGCGGCTTCGTTGCAGTTTTTCAGTTCTTTCTCCAGTTTTACAGACAAACAATAAAGACTCAGCCTTCAAACTGTTTTTAGAGTTAATGGTTAAAAGCTCGTAAGTGTAGCGTTAATTTATTTAGGTTTCCTACAGATTCAGAATTTTATCTTGAAGAGGATAAGGAAGCAGGTCGGAGTCGGACTCACTGTTAAACAGTAGCAGCAGTAGGAGCCCGTCTGCACGTCTCCCTTGTCTACAGCACTTACTGGAGCTTCAGGCACCAACGTGTTGAGACTTCTAACACAATGAAACTGCGATCATCTCCTCTGGAATATTCTTTTTCAACCATCGTTGCTTCATCATATCGGTCATACAGCTACTGATCGACAGACAGCTGCGGCTCGGTTATATGAACGTCTCCGGTCATCAGATCTCCTCCAGCTGCTTCCAAAGATGCATCCTTCCCTCCATCCTCATCCTTATAAACGGGAACTATTTAAAAATCGACTGGAACCATGTAAGTTGTTACCTTCTCATTTTTTAAAGGCTAATTTTTTACCGCAGCTAAATCGCAGTTAGCCATTAGCCGCGAGCTAACGCAGGGAATGAGTGCTTCTCCTCTGTCATGCCTGGCTCTATCAAACTGGTGCAGCTTCTTATCAGTTGTGGGTCCGCTTGTGTTGTTTCGGGTCGCTCCTTACAGTTATGGTTCCCTCAGTGTGGTCTTGCAGGCTTTTATCTGAACCAGTGGACCTGAGGCTGGAGACAGACTGTAGGCAGCTGACTACAGGTCTACTCCGGTTCTAGCTTGTAAAATGTGATTTCATTTCAAATTCCTCAGCATTATTGCACTTTTCTGAATTGGCTGATGATCCAGCACACAATCCAGTTCCAATCCAGCTGTTGTGGAGCATCTTTCATGTTTTCCACGGCTTAGATTATACTTGTAACTCAATGGGTGGACCGCAACTCTGTATGTCGCTGACGACACATCATGGCGGCTTGTTTCACGACTGAAAAGCTATTAGCCTTTAGCCGAGCCTCCTAAACATCTGCTATTTATGTAAATACATGTCTGATTAACTTCTAACTACACAAAACTACTTATTTTGTCTTGGTGTGTTGTTGTTTGGCAAAGTTACTGGAAGTTAAGGTTGTGTTATCAACACTTTAATACAGAGGGACGAACCTTCTGCTACATCACCTGTTGGTTTCTAAAGGGCTAAAGTGAAGCCAGTTGGGCGTGTCCCACCATCGCCATCTTGCTGTGTCACGTGTGTCGTCACTCCAGGGAAATTACTAAAATGGGCAAAGGCAAGGCTGCTCTGAGCCGCGGGCAAATGATTGACAGCTGACGTACTCTGGGCTAAACGCTAACCGAGCTAACGAAGATTAGCCCCCTAAGTGGCGGGTAAAGGTAAGACACGCTTAGACTTGCTATTATCTGACTAAAAACTGCCGTTGTGCTACTCTGCTACAAACTGAGTCCTCACTGAGAGCAAACAAGGAGCTAACTAGGAGCCATCTTGCAGGCCGGGCTTCCGGTCTGCCGCATGTCAGTCAAAGGGACACGTCCCTAATTATGTGTAATTTCAAGATTGGATGACATCAAAAAGGAGTTAGAAAAAATTCGCCCCTCTCACAGTTGACATGAAGGTAAACCGGACCTATTAAACCTAAAATGTCTTTTTGAACCAGGCTGTAAACATGTTTATTTCTGTTGTAAACATGTTTATTTCTCTTGTGAAGTTGGCATTTTTAACGTGGGAGTCTGTGGGGATTTTCACTATTTTGCAGCCCCCAGTGGATCAAACGAGAACTACAAATAATTACTTCTTCCTGGTAGACTCATCGTTGCCGCTTGGTGGTGATATATTATTAAGTATGTCTGAATATCCTCATATCAGTAAATAACTTTCAACTTTGTCTGTATTGCTTTACATATTTTTTTATTTTAAATATACATTCCACATGACATTTTAGACATTACTTTCTGTAAATAAACACATTTTAGCACAAACTGCTTTTTCTTTTTTACTTTTTTTTCTGAAAAGTGCAGTTGAAGCTTTTCACTGATACGAGCGCCCTCTTGTACCTTGACAGAGTAGTGTGTAGGTGGAGGCTAAAAGTGTCCACTTTTAAGGACAACAGGTCTAAGTTATGTGGAATGAAGCAAATGGTGGATGGAAGTAAAAATTTAATGTTCTCGTATGCACACGATGGGTCTCAGGAGGTTAACATTTGCCTTCTATGTGATCCTGAAGTTTCACCGTGACTGAGTTTATGTGACGAGTGAAACTTGCTGTTTAACTGAAGCTCAGTTTGGAGTTGAAGCTGCTGGTTGGAACACAGTAAACATGATCAGCTGTACTCACCAGTATTGGAGTCAGTTGCTGAGGAAGAACAGATGAACTCAGTTTATTTTCCTTCAGACACAAACACGGAGATTTGCTCCGACTGCAGCTCTGATGTGACGAACTTTTAATTTCATTCCAGGAAACTAAAGAAACTTGTTTTTCAGGGCGGCTCCACCTCTCACTGTTCACTGGTTTTATTCTGACATGTTTGAACACGCAAGATGATGAAAGGGAAAAAAAATGTTGGGAGATACTTTCAGTAAACTGGAGTTTATTTAGCAAGAAGAATTTCAAACAGAATCAGGATGAGGTTTGTACTCGTCTCTGGTGGATGTGTTGACTTTACACTGTAAAGGACACATGGTGGTATGGGGACAGAGACGTCTGAAACAAACATGTCGAAGTACATAAAAGGAGCATGAATGGGACTTTAGGTCTGATCCCTGCCTGAGAACACCTCGCCTTCGGGAGACTGAACCAGGGTCCACTGACACAGACATCACAGCTTCCAGGTTCATGCAAGACTCAAACTCCTCCATCACAGAAAGGTGGTGACACACGGAGGGATACATGTCTTCCTCATTAAACATCACATCTGGCAGCGTTTCACATGGATGCAATGAACCAAAGTTCAGGAATTTAATTGTCAAATGATGGTAAAAGTAGTGGAACAACTGTTTTTTTTTTAACATTTTAAATGTAGAAATCTCAGAAAGCCTCTGACTGTGGGGAAAATGAGCAAAGTTTATTGTAGTTCAGGTAGACTTGTAGTCAAGACCACCTAAACACCAGAGTATCAAGTCCAAGACAGACCAAGTCAAGACCAAGACTAGTCCTGCCTGAGACCAAAAGATGATCCTGTATCCTATGAGATTTTATGTCCAGGACAATATAAACATAAGCAACTGCTCCATGTTTATCCGTTGAAGGAATATTGTGAAAGAAATGTTACAGAAACTGAGGAGAAGTTTGTCATGATGGTCCAAGACATCCTGCCTGGAGACCCTGGTGCGCTGGAGGCTGAAAAAGCAGAAATAAGCCCATCCAGGGAACCATGTCAACCTGAGACCCCTTCTAATCACCTGACTCAGGACCAGTGGCATCAGCTGGGAGAGCCTAAAGACTTTTTTCCATCTCTGTTCTCAGGCGGACCTGGCCACACTCATGTGCAAATTGTGTTGAAAGACAAAACCTGTGAGTCTGAAGCCTTACCAAATACCAGAGCCAATGATGGAACCTCTGAAGAAGGACGTTCATGCCATGCTGGACCTGAAAGTCCTCAAACCATCAAGAAGTGAGCGGTCAAATCCAATCATACTTGTCCTTGAGAAAACTCTGCTCAGCCTGGATTCTGCTCTGATATGAGGAAATTAAACAGCATTTCCTGTTTTGATTCCTACCTCATGCCACATATTGATGAGCTGCTGGAGAAGCTTGGAAAGACCTGGTACATCACAACCTCAGATTTAAGCTTATTGTTCCACTTGACCTCTCTTATAAAGAATAAACTGCATTTCAGATTCCAGGAATGGGTCTATTCCACAACACTGTTCTGCCTTTTGGTCTTCATGGAGCACCTGCAACATTCCAAAGATTGATGGACAGTTCTTGGTGATTGCTCGACAATTGCAGCTGCTTATCTACATGATGTTGTGACAGTGAATCATGGGAAGAAGATCTAGAGCATCTAAAGATCTTCCTGGCACAGATTCAGGAAGCTGGTCTGACCTCAATCTGAACAAATGTGTGTGGACCGCAGAAGAGGTGAAGTATCTTGGATACCTGGTTGGTCATGGACTAATGAAGCCACAGGTTGAGGAGGTGAAGGCTAACCAAGCTATTCCCAGACAGACAACCAAGAAACGAGGGAGGTCCTTTTCAGGTTTGGTTGGGTGGTATCAAAGGTTTCTTTTCTATTTTTCTTCTGTGGCAGCCCCCCCTCCTTACTGAACTAACAAAAAAAATCACCCACCAAAGTGATGTGCAATGATGAGTGTGAACTTTCTAACCTCTACTGTAGACTACAGATCGTTTCCACGCCTCTGCTGAGCTGAATGACGTGTACATGAGGTAATTCAGGTGTTTAGCAGAAGGGCTGTTGCAAAATAGGATTGTGGCTCTGGATGACGGGACTTGACCCTAATCCAGAGGATTGTAAAAGTTTTCCCTTGTGTTTCCACTATGTTTGAATTGTTCATTTTCTTTAGCTGCATTATTGACTCGGTATGTTTAACGTTATCGTCTTCTGTTCTTTGTTGATTTTATTTTTTTCTTTCAGAAATCATCTATGATAGGCCTGATTGATCTGAGGGTGGTGCCTCCAGCTGGATATAGGAGGTGCTGCAGTAGTCTCGTTCTCTCTTTTGTCTTAGCTGGATTAAAGAGCTGTTACAAAGTTTGTTGTGCTGAATAAAAGTAAAACCTGGCTTTCTACCACCTCAAGCCACCTGTTGGACTCCTTCCTTTGCTGCCACGTTGTCCTGCTACAAGGTGGACAATTCAAACCTTTCTGCAGCTAAACACAAGCTTTGTTTGCTTTCTGTTCCAGGTCTGCGTGTGTGCATGTGCGTATTTGGTTTGCGTGGGTTTGAGAGACTATGATTTTGTAAGCGTGCACTGATCATTTCAGGAGTAAAAAGTGCATCTTTTGAAGGACGTGGACTCTGACTTTGAAGAGGTGCTAGAATGAAAACATGACATTCTGTCTTTGGTGTTTTCACAAGCAAAAATAAAAACATTGGTACGTGTGATTATGCACCTGGCTGCTATAACAGCCAAAGATAAACATGCAGCTTCATGTAACCAGTCAGCAGAGAAGAGGAAAGACTCAAGCATAAATAAATGCAGATGAAGCTTTGGATGTGGTTCTGCAGCTTTTATCTGCAAGACTCATCTGAAGATGATGGAAGTTTTAAGGGATAGTCTGTCCCAGAGTACTCACTAGAGAAGAGTTACTCAATTCGGTCCTAAGAGGGCCGCAATCCAGCAGGTTTTCCATCTCTACCTGCTCTAACACACTTGACTCATATTAAATAGATCCAGTGGCCAGTCAAGCTCTGCACAATGACTTGTTAGCTTGTGTTGGAGCAAGTAGACATGGAAAACCTGCTGGATTGCAGCCATTGTCGGACCATATTGAGTAAACCTGTACAAGAGCCCACTCACTGTTAGGATTGGTGGGATTCTCAGTGTCCTCTCCACTTTCAGAAGAATAAAAGGAGCTCTCAGAGGGACAGCGTCATCTACTGTGATGTTTTCATCATCAGCATTTTTATTTTTACCTGTTATAGCAGCCAGGTGCGTAAACACATGTATCGATGTTTTTGTTTGTAAAAACACCAAAGACAGAATGTCATGTTTTCACTCAAGCACCTCTTCAAAGTCAGTCACACATCCTTCAAAAGATGCACTTTTAACCCCTGAAATGATCAGTGCATGCTTACAAAACCAGTCTCTCGAACCCATGCAAACCAAATCACACACATGCACACACGCAGATGCACGCACGCTTACACACAGAAACACACACTTGCAAATAAATCACACTTAGCGACTCTTTGTAGCTACACAGCTCCATAATATAACTTCAAAAGTACCAGAATTATCTGCATCTGCCTACAATGGTGAAACAGTTGAATCTGAATGAATCCTGTAAAGATGTCAGTTATGACTATTTCTCTTTCAAATAAAATGCTGGTATCAATTAATTAATTGTTTTAAACTATCATAACTGCTGATTAAAAACTGTTGTTTTCAATAGAAGTCAAGGGGACACTTTTGGCCATGAGGGTCACCAGCGTTTGTATCTGATGCTACTTAGAAAACACAAATGGATTCAAATACATTTTTATGTTAATTTTTCACATATCCAAGGCTCTATCAAACACCAAAGCTCCATCCTAAGACTATTTGTTATATAAAAAATAATTAAGATTTTTTTTTAAATTGGTTTTATTTTATTGTAATGAATGATGCAGTCATTCAAATATAAAAGCCAACATTTAAATGGTTAAAATTCTGAAAAACGTTGAACGTTTGGTAGGTTTGAACTAGACTTGAGTTTTTTAGATGATTAATAACTATTTTTAATTAAATATAATTTGAGAGATAACTGTAGGTTTGTTGAGCCAAAAGCTGCAAAAGTTTTGTCTTCACTAGGAGTTCAGCTCTGGAGTAAAAGTCAGTAAGGACATGACAACCTGAAATTCTTTAATACATATTTCTAAAATGTCTTTTTTTTTTTTTTTTTTAGAGATATCCGAAAGAATGAATGTTTGTTTTTGTTTTCTTGTTTTTTTCCTGTACATATAAAGGTCACAAATTATAAATATTGTTGCACTAATTCAGATCAAAGGTAAATATTTACGTAAATGTATTGATTAGCTTTCTGCTTCTGCCTGTTTTGGCAAATAATTTCTTTGTGTGTAACAAAATGTTTAATTTTTATTGTTCTGCCCTCTGCTGGACACACGAGGAACTACATCACACTTCAAATCTTTCCTCTCATCTCTGCTGCTTTTCAGTCTTCTATTCCTGATAATAAACACAGTTTGTGTTGTTAATAACAGAAAAACCCTCTTTGTCTTTAATTTGTCTTTTTATTGATGATCAACATGAATCACAGTCACACTTCTGCTCACAAGTTTCTGTCACCCCCGAGTAGAACTTCACCTACAGAGACACTCAGACTGAAACTGTTGGAGAAACAGATTCTCTGTTCATGGAGCTTCTCTAGAAAAACCATCAGACAGTTTGATTGACAGGACAGATGATCAGAGGAGACGAGTTTTTACCACCATAGTTTGGAGAAGGACTGAAGAATGGGTAGAGTTTGTCAGTGAAGCAGCAGCCAGTAAAGCAGAAGATCAGAGCTGCAGCATCTACATCATAAAAGGAGACCAGACCCTCCTCATAATCCACAAACACCCCCACCTTCTCAGGAGCAGACGGGACATGGAGACGGACTGAAGGGTCATCAGCAGCTATGTAATCATTTCCATTTCTCAACCACACAGTCCAGTAACCATCATGAGGACTCACTGTAATCGTTCCCTTCCTGGTGATGGACTCTTTGGCGACTCCTAAATTCCAGTCAGTTTTTCCTTTAACCTGAACCTCAAAGTAAAATCTGCCTGAAGAGAAACTCTGATTTCCTAAAACAGAAACAAAGTGAGAAAATCTCTCTGGATTATCAGGAAGTTTCTTCCTCACATCACGATGATGAACTTGTTTTCCATCATCAGACAGGACCAGTTTAGGATTCGCTGTATCAGGATCCAGAGTAACATCCACTGCATCCTGCTGGACCTTCTTCAGTTCAGCCTTCACCATCATCTTCCTCTGTGTCCTGAGTGTCTCCTCCAGCTGAGACACAGCTCTCACCACAGTCCCCTTATATGATGGAGGACGGACTCTGACCTCTGTCCAGTCCTTGGTGGGTGGAGCATCTTTCAGGGAGCAGAAGCTCTGGAGGAGGTGGAGGTGGTCTTCAGAGCGTGAGAGCTGCTCCAGCTCAGAGCTCCTCTTCCTCAGCTCAGAGATTTCCTGTTCCAGATCTTTGATGAAGTCTTCAGCCTGTTTCTCTGCAGTTTTCTGTTTGTCTTGGATCTCCTCTCTGAGCTCCTCCAGGCGTCTCTGAGCAGCCTCCATCAGAGCAGTGAAGACCTGAACAGCTTCTGCTGTCTCTCTGTCTGCAGCATCTTTGCTGATCTTCACCGACTTTTTCAGCTCCTGAATCTTCCGTCGTCTCTTCTGGATCATCTGCTGGATTTCAGCCTCTGTCTTCCCCAGCTCTGCCTTCTTTCCTTCATATTCTTCTCTCAGAGGAACAAACTCATGAGTCTTGTGGTCTAAAACAGAGCAGAGCATGCAGACACATGTCTGGTCGCTCTTACAGAACAGCTCCAGAGGTTTATCGTGCTTCCTGCACATCCTGTCCTCCAGGTTCTCCACAGGCTCCATCAGCTGATGTCTTTTCAGACCTGAAAGTGTCCGATGAGGCTCCAGGTGAGTCTGACAGTAGGAGGTCAGACACACCAGGCAGGACTTCAGGGCCTTCAGTTTGGTTCCAGTGCAGACGTCACAGAGAACTTCTCCTGGTTTGGCAGCTTGTTGCTCTGAGCTGCTGCTGCTGGATTCCTGCTGAGCTTCATGTCTGAACTGATCAACCAGATCTCTGATGAAGGTGTTGACCTTCATCTTAGGTCGAACAGGAAAACTCTCTTTACACAAGGGACACTTGTAGAGATGCTGACCATCCCAGTGCTGAGTGATGCAGGTTTTACAGAAGTTGTGTCCACATGGTGTACTGACTGGATCAGTGAACACATCCAGACAGATGGAGCACAGAAACTGATCCTCAGATCTCTGGTTGCTGCCAGCAGACATGTCGCACCTCTGAGGAGTCAGAAAAACAACAATTAACTGAAGCTCAGTTTGGAGTTAAAGCTGCTGGTTGGAACACAGTAATACAACACTAATAACAATGAAGTTGGGACGTTGTATAAAACATAAATAAAAACTGAAAAAAAAATTGCAAATATTTTTCAAGCTATATTGAATAAATGACAAAGACAAAATGCCGATTGATCAAACTTATAAACTTTATTGTCTTCTTCATTAGTTGTTTTGTAAATATTAAACCAGTTTAAATCGATGGCTTCTACATGTTTCTAAAAAGCTGGGACAAAGCAACAACTGACTGGAACAGCTGAGGAATGCTGAAAAAACACCTGTTTGAATCACTTGTCTTTGTATTGAGCCAAAGTTTCTGCACATTGACCTGGTTATTGATTTTATTCTTTGTTTATGTTTGTGGAACCTCACTTCTAAAAACCTGGTTCAACAGCTTCATGAAAAAGTCCACAATAGCAAATATGAGGAAAAACTGACCCGTTTATGATTTACCAATGAGTAAAAACCATGAATACATTAACGCGTTTTCTGTGCGTTTTCCAACAGCGTGGCTTCGTAGTACCAGAGTAGGGCACGAGACCTGCCTGCAGTCCAGACCTGACTTCACTGGAAATGTGTGGCGTTATGAAGAGCAAAGTTCAATTAAAGCCGCAAGCGGCGTTAAAGGCCCTCGCATCTCTGGCGGCGCTCCGGCCTATGCACCGCGTAGTCCGTGTCACTTAACAACTCTGTGCCGTATTTCATGCCAGCAGTCCGTTGTGCTGGCTGGGGGTGACCAATTTAAGTTTTCTAGGAGGTAATTCTGTCTGCTGACGCATGAAAACGGGTTATTCTTCTTGCTTGTTTCCCAAACACTCCCTGCATCACAAGTACTGTAGTTTGCTATATTATCTTTCTTTTTAGCCACAAAATAATCAATTCACGCATTTATTTGAAGAATAACTTAATTAAATCAAGAGATCAGTGTAAATGAAATACTCCTCACAAATTACCAAACCAAAATTAAATTCTGAGCAACAGACACTTCTATTTTTTACACAGACCAAGTAAATAAGTGACTGCTTACAGCTGCCAACATTGTTGTCGCTTCAAACAAGGAGAATATAGTGGAAATTATTTTCCAAGAGGAGGTTCAGTCAGATGTAATGCAAAATCACCAGATAATTTTTTTGATGACGATGACGATGATGGCGTAACTGTGCACGGTCTCTCAGGCGATCACATCATCTCTCGGCGATTCACAGTGGCCAAGATCGAATGATCTGAAGACAGGATCGATGTCACATCCCTAAAACTTATCCAACACATGTCCATGTAAATGAGTTCAGGATCTGTGGCAAGTTTGGCAGAGATCAACCTTTTATGTGTTATTTTGAGCTACTTTCTGTTGGCATGGAGTTGGGGCCACATTCACCATGGTTACATTTGGCTAATCCACCGGAGGGTTTGACTGTAGTGTTGAATGATCTCAGCTTCCTTAAGAAGTAGAGTCTGCTCTGACCTTTCTTGTAGATGTAGTCAGTGTTGCATTTCCAGTCTAGTCTGTTTTCCAGCTGAACTCTAAGGCATTTGTTGTTCTCCTTCATCTCCACCTCCTCTTCCAGGATGTAGACAGGACTATGCTGCTTATTCTTGCTCCTCCTCAAGTCAACAATCATCTCTTTAGTCTTGCTGGTATTTAAGATGAGCTGATTGTTACCATTTCACAAACTGACTGACTAGTTCCCTGTACTCGGCTTCTTGTCCATCACTGATACACCCCACACCTGCAGAGTCATCAGAGTATTTCTGCAGATGACAGGATCAGAGTTGTACTGGAAGTCTGAGGTGTACAGTGTAAAGAGGAATGGTGAGAGTACAGTTCCTTGTGGTGCTCCAGTGCTGCTGATCACCATCTCAGACACACAAACTTTCAGTCTCACAAACTGTGGTCTGTTTGTTAGGTAGTCGTAAATCCAGGTGGTTGTTGAGGACCAACCTGGAAGTGATGGAGCTTCTTACATAGTAATGCAGGCAGAATAGAATTAAATGCACTTGAAAAATCAAAGAACATGACCCTCAAAGTGCTGCCTGACTGGTCCACATGAGAGTGGGCTCTCTGAAGCAGGAAGATGATGGCGTCTTCAACCCCAAGCCCATTACGATATGCAAACTGTAATGGGTCCTGAAATGTGTTGACTTACTTGTTAAGGTGAGCCACTAAGACGGTGTGTTCAGACCAAGCGCGATTTGGGCGTCAAGGGCGTCAGGTTTACATGCAAAGTCAATGGCCGACGCGCGTTGAGGAGGCGTCGAAAAACCTGCGGCGCGTTTCGCGCGTCGGGCGCGGCGCGTCGAGGCGCGTTACGGTGTGTTCAGACCAAGCGCGATTTGGGCGTCAAAATCGCGCCTGACGCCCATAGTTCGACGCTTGGTCACTAAAAAGTCAGACGCTTGATTTCCAGCGTCTTGACGCCCCTGACACGCGGCGAGAGATGTCCAGCCAAGCCGCGCTCGCCGCGCCATGGGAGGAGCCTCGCCTTTCTCTTTTCCCTTTCACTGCTCTGTCTGCACCATGGCAGGTGCAGGAGAGAGAGCGGCTCGGCTCAATGTGATAAATAAAGCAGGGAACGTCATCGTCGGACATCTCTGCTCTGTGTCCGGTCCACAAAATGATTCCAGGTGTTCTGACTGTGATGAGTTTCATCATTTACTCCAGGAGCCGCTGGCGAGCGGCACTTTCAGCCGTCTGATTCGGCCCAGTTTAACGTCCCGCTGTCCCGATGCGGGGCAGCATTATCAGCCCAATACATCCCATCATGACAGCAGGTCATCAAACCACCGTTCAGAAACCGGGACCGGACACAGATCACATTTTATCCTCCTCTGTCTTCAGATAGAGAGGAGATTCCCCTGGTTTTTCTGTGTTTCCTCTCCTGTCAGAAAAAGTGTGTCTGTGAAATGACTCGCTCTGATTGGTCGACGCCCCGCGTCAAGACGCCAAAGTTCAGATTTTCCAACTCCGGCGTCTGACGCCCTTGACGCGCGTCAAGGGCGTCAAACGCTCAAAATCTCAAAACTCGACGCGCGAAACGCGCGTAACGCGCCTCGACGCGCCTCGACGCGCCGCGCCCGACGCGCGAAACGCGCCGCAGGTTTTTCGACGCCTCCTCGACGCGCGTCGGCCATTGACTTTGCATGTAAACCTGACGCCCTTGACGCCCAAATCGCGCTTGGTCTGAACACACTGTTACGCGCGTTTCGCGCGTCGAGTTTTGAGATTTTGAGCGTTTGACGCCCTTGACGCGCGTCAAGGGCGTCAGACGCCGGAGTTGGAAAATCTGAACTTTGGCGTCTTGACGCGGGGCGTCGACCAATCAGAGCGAGTCATTTCACAGACACACTTTTTCTGACAGGAGAGGAAACACAGAAAAACCAGGGGAATCTCCTCTCTATCTGAAGACAGAGGAGGATAAACTGTGATCTGTGTCCGGTCCCGGTTTCTGAACGGTGGGTTGATGACCTGCTGTCCTGATGGGATGTACTGGGCTGATAATGCTGCCCCGCATCGGGACAGCGGGACGTTAAACTGGGCCGGATCAGAAAGCTGAAAGTGCCGCTCACCAGCTGCTCCTGGAGTAAATGATGAAAATCATCACAGTCAGAACACCTGGAATCATTTTGTGGACCGGACACTGAGCAGAGATGTCCGACGATGACGTTCCCTGCTTTATTTATCACATAAAGCCGAGCCGCTCTCTCTCCTGCACCTGCCATGGTGCAGACAGAGCAGTGAAAGGGAAAAGAGAAAGGAGAGGCTCCTCCCACGGCGCGGCGAGCGCGGCTTGGCTGGGCATCTCTCGCCGCGTGTCAGGGGCGTCAAGACGCTGGAAATCAAGCGTCTGACTTTTTAGTGACCAAGCGTCCAACTTTGGGCGTCAGGCGCGATTTTGACGCCCAAATCGCGCTTGGTCTGAACACACCAGAAAAACAGCAGTTCCTGTCACCAGGAGGCGGAGCTAAGGTGCATTGTGTTCCATGGTGAGATGGCCAACTTTGAAGCCCACCTGAAGCCACATACTTTTTCCTATCAAAAAGCTTTTGATAACTTTTGATCACACATGCCTTGGGAACATCCTGACCAATTTTGGTGGCCGTACGGTAAACGCCCTAGGACAAGTTCGTTCAAACGCATGGTGACTTAATGCCAAAATGCTGACTGTAACAATGGGGGCGGGGCTATGACATAATAAAAATATTGACATGTTTATGTGTTCAAGGTCATATTGGCATCTCACTCAAGAGTTTTGGTTCAGATATCTCTTTTTATGTGGGAGTTATATGAGATTGATTTTTTTCATGGCCAGACATCAAACTTTCAGGCCCCGCCCAGTCCACATGCTTTGACTTATCAAAAATCTTTTGATAATTTTTGATCACACATGCCTTGGGAAAATTCTGACCGATTTTGGTGGCCCTACCATTAAAGCCCTAGGACAAGTTCGTTCAAATGCGAGGTGAGTAAAACGCCAAAATGGCGACTTTGACCCAAAATGGCCGACTTCCTGTACATTTAAAAAATATGCTCCAAGAGGATTTTTTGTTTGCCCTGGCATGTGGAACATGTGTACTTATTTTCATAAAGATTGATAGGATGCAGTGGCGGGGCAGTCAAAATAGGTGGCGCTATTTCGCGAATTTGCCTCGAACATGCCCGAACACCCCATAATATGTAAATTTTCACATTCCATTGGGGGGGTAGCCAAAATTTGGTCAATTTTTGAACATGTTCAGACCCCCAAAAGACCTCCTGTTTTGGATGAAGCATGGAAAAATTAAAAAATATTCATTAAAAATAGAAAGTTGGTCTAAAAATCATGGAAATATTCATACATGATCAGAATACTTTTGGCAATGCTATGAATTTTTTTGGTTTATGTCAACTTAGCAATTTCAGATTTAAAAATTGTTAAACATTTCTTGCATTTAATGAGAAAGTATAAATAATTCTTAAAAATCAATACTTTGATCAAACTTGTTCAAACGCAAGATACTTCACAAGGACTATTAAGACTACCATTGTTGCAATTTTGGTGGGAATTGAGTAATCCATTACAAAGATCCACATGTTGAGCTAATTTGCATACTTGTGAAAAAGTAGAGTGTGCGACTTGTCTGTAGAACACAAGTCCCAGTGAGTGAAATGTTCAGGAGGATTCAGTGAATATATCCTCCAAATCTTAGCTTTGTAGGACAAACGAATGATTTTTCATCATTTTCTGAAATTTGGAGGCGTGGCCACATTCTTTTGCTTATAAGTCCCGCCCACTTTTGACAATCATAACTATAATCTAGGATTCTGTTCAGGATGTCTATGTGGATATACGTAGTGATTTTGGTGCATATCCGTGCAGCCATTTTGGCGCTATAAACTACTATAAACTACTCTCAATTGTAGCGCCCCCTAGAGTTGAATTTTTCCAAAATCATCACACACGTAGATATTGCAATACCCTACTTGGTCATTGAATTTCATGTCATTATCTGTTTTCGTTTTCAAGTAATGACCGTTTTCGTGGTCATGGCGTCACATCGAAGTTCGCCGTGCCGCCATGACCGCGCCCTGCAGTGTAGACAGATGATTTTCAACGGAAGTCATCATCAACATGTTTTCTGCCCTCAGAAGGAGTTTGGAGCTGCTTGTGTCCAAAATGTCAGAGAAATGGATGCTCAAGAAAACTTATGACTTCCTGCTACCAGGGGGCGGGGCTATGATGTACTCAAAATATTGACATGTAGATCTGTTCAGGGTCATATTGGCATCTCACCCAAGAGTTTTGGTGCAGATATCTCATTTCATGTGGGAGTTATATGAGATTGATTTTTCATGGCAAGACATCAAATTTTGAGGCCCCGCCCAGTCCGCATGCTTTGACTTATGAAAATCTTTTGATAACTTTTGATCACACATGCCTTGGGAACATTCTGGTGTCCCTACCATCAAAGCCCTAAGACAAGTTCGTTCAAATGCGAGGTGACTAAAACGCCAAAATGGCGACTTTGTTCCAAAATGGCTGACTTCCTGTAGGTTTCACAAATCTGCTTCAAGAGGATTTTTTGTTCGCCCTGGCACCAAGTGTATCTATCTGCGGCTTGCAACCCAGTGGGCGTGTCGTAGTGTGGGCGTGTCGTAGTGTGGGTGGGTCTGGTTAGGTTTAGGGGAAGGGTCAGGGGTAGGGCTAGATTTTACCGTGCTCTCATTGGCCTGGTGGGCGTGTCGTCGCGTAACGTCACACTCCGACACGCCCACACTCCGACACGCCCACACTACGACACGCCCACACTACGACACGCCCCTGTCTTGCGAGCCGCAGATAGACCCTTCTCCCCTGGCATGTAGAACATGTTTACCGATTTTCATGAAGATTGATGGGATGCAGTGGCGGGGCACTCAAAATAGGTGGCAACGTTGCGCAATTTTTGCCCGAACATGCCCGACCACCCCATAATATGTAAATTTCCACATTCCATTGGGGGGTAGGCAAAATTTGGTAAGTTTTTGAGCATGTTCAGACCCCCAAAAACGCAATTCTTTCGGCAGAATAATAATAATAATAATAATAATAAACGCTAGAGTTTCAATAGGCCTTCGCACAGCCTTCGGTGCTCGGGCCTAACTACA
>JALJCO010001120.1:0-13323 GCA_023101725.1 Atherinomorus stipes
CCCAGATAGCACACGTACGTCTGGCCGACGTCGGCCCAAGGTTGGACGTCGGCTCTATAATTTAGAACATCTGTCAGACATCGGCCCATGGGTGAATATCTTCAGATTTAATAGTCATTTGTCCCAGCTCATCAAACGTCTCTGGAGCGTCGGCTTCGTGTCGGCCCCAGACCTGCCCACATACGGAAGGAGCCAGAAGGCGGGACCTCTGTCAGTCTGCGGTCCAGGGACGTGGCCGGAGTGAGTTTCAGGTAAGTTACTTGGGACAATTTGCCCCCTCAATAATAGTTATTACGTTTATTATGTGAAGTTAAAGTTTCCGGGGAGTGGCGAAGTACGACTCTGTCCAAATTATTGGCTGTCTGAGGCCACCTGGGTGAATGTCGGCGGTGCTGCTACCTGTATACAGGTGCCGCTAATTTACAACCGTTGTTAGCATTAACGTTAGCTTAACTACTACAGCCGATACCAGTAAAAGGTTAAACTCTTGCCGACAGGGTGAACGGCAAGGTTGCTCCATTCACCTTCCGTACATATTGAGGAGCTGTAACCACATGAAAACCCGATTCTCAGCTCAGATAAAATGTGTAGTTTTATTTGGTTCTCATTTGGTTGACTCGCCCAGCATTTCCTCGGTTATAGTGATTTACTGAAACCGACGGCGGGCAACAACTAACGAAGACAGTGAGAAACCGCACCGGAGACAGACGGAGCATCTCAGTCCTGGTGCTCCACCTCTGACGGAGGCTCGGCTCTCCTCCACCTGCGGTTGCAGCTCCAAACAGCCGAGTCTCATCTCACTCCTCTTACCCCCACCTGAACACCCATCCTGGACTATAAAATCAGCCTGCTCCGGTATTCACTGTCCTGCTGAAGGCTGCTTCACAGCATTTAAAAAAAGTATTAATTTTATTTTAGTTCTTGCTTTTCAGCATTTTAAATAAGTTTCCGAAGTAATTTGCCTATAACTGTTAACAAAAAAGTCAGTCTGGAGCCCTGAGCCAGATAAACCTCTTTACAAAAATAAAATGTTCTAAAAGTCTTCAAGTCTTCATTCCAATTTCTTCATAGGGGTTTTAACATTTGTCATTAACTTGCTTTTTACCACACAAATGTAAAGGCTACATCTTGAAGAGAAATGTTCCAGATTAAGCTTTGCCTTACTCTTTTTTTTTTTTTTCTTGCAGCATCGGTTCTTAGAAATGAGGTTTTTACACGAACCACACGGGCTGAAGTGGAGACGGCAATCCAGACCTGGCTCCAGCTGAGCAAGGATGGAGCTGAAGGGAGGAGGATGCAGAGGCCAGACACTTGAGCTGTAAGTCAGTCTGTTCTGACTGGTGCAAATGCATTCATTTTCAATTTGAATTTACAACAGTTCATTATGGTCAAACAATTTAATTAGCTTAGAGACACTGAAAACATGAGGATATTTTGCCTCATCACATCTTATTTTACATCAAGCAGCAACAAAACATGCTCTGACCGCAGCATGACCAGAGGGCTGTTCCAGAAAGCAGGTTATGTGGTTAACTCGGAGTATGTTAACCCTGGTATGAGGGAAACTCAGTCATCGGTCACCAGAAAGAGCACTGAAACAAAACTCTTGAGTCAATCACCATGGCAACAAATTCTGTGAATATAACCTGCTCACTGGCAGGTTATCTTTAAGAAATCCTGAGTTTCTACCATCTCCACCTGGGGGGTAGTCCAGGTAGGAGGTTCAACAAACTGAGTCTAAAAAGAAACTCTGGATTAACTTACGCTGAACTGAGCAACTCTGAGTTTTCAGTTCCAGAAAAGCTGCTTTAAGTTGGTTCAATCAACTCTGAGTATGTTTACCCAAAGTTAGTAATCACCTGAAAAGCCAATACAAGTGAGAGAGAGAGAGAGAGAGAGAGAGAGAGAGAGCTATCGCTGCTGCTGCTAGAGAGCATCATGGAAGAAAGCTGCTGCCTAAGTCAATGTGGAAGTGGGAATCCACTGGTTCTGCTGGTCGAATATTTAACGTAACATTTGGATTAAAATATTAGTGGATAAAATAGATATTAATTTTTATTCAGATTCTGGCCCACTGGGCAAAAACATACACAGAGAAACGTGAAAGTTAAGTTTACAGACATCTTCTAGACGGTAATGTGTTGTACTAGCAGACCATGATTGGACATGTTTTCCTTTTCTTCCACACTGGCTGATAAACACGTCTACAGAGATCCAGAGACCATAGATTTCCACCATCACATTTATGGAATTATAATCTCAGACGTGTGAGGACTTTCCTGATGACTGTATGCGGCTGGAGGGTTTGAGGAAGTGCAGAACGGTGCCGTTTGATGACATATTGATGAAGAAATGATATAATAAATTTTCAAGTTATGAAAAGTCTCCATCTTAAGTATTTTGTGGGTTAATTCATCATAAATCTTTGGAATCACGTTAGTATGGACAATCCACGTCTGACAGCTGCTGCAGGTGGGTGGAGACTAATAGAAACTAGGGTTTCTGAAAGATAACCTGCCAGATAGCTGGTTGTGTTCACAGAGTCTGTTACCATGGTGATTGACTCAGAGTTTCAGAGACCCCTCTTTCTGGAACCAGTGACTTAGAGTTCACCACATAACTCGCAAATACCCTCCTGGAGCAGCTGTAAGACATGGACTGTCTGTATTATTGTGATTCCAGAGATTTATAAGCTGAATTTTACACAACAATAAAAACGAGAGAGAGAGGACTTTTCCCGGCTTAAATATTTATGATATCTCTATCAATGCGTCATCAAACGGCACCGTTTTGCAGTTACTCAGATTCTCCAGCTGTACAGATCTGACTTGGCATGAGATGAAGTCACAGCAAGATTTGTTCTGCGGGACTGCTGCGATACTTTTAAATCTATTGTAAATGGGATTTTTCTTTAAAATGTTGGTAACAGAACATATTAGACAACGGTGTGTGGAGTCATCAGGAAAGTCCTCATACACGTCTGAGATTATAATTCCATAAATGTGTGATTGTAGAGATCGTCTGGATCCTAGTAGACGGTGTTCACCAGCCAGCGTAAAATGAAAATAAAAGATGTACAATCATGGTCTGGTAGTACAGTACATTACCTTCTAGAATGTGTCTTTAAACCTAACTGTTTTTTCCATGTATGATTTTCTCCAGTGGGACTGAATCTCAATCAAGTTGAGATTTTATTTTATCCTCTAATACTTCAACCCACATGTTAAGTTAAATATTCAGTTAGTGGACCAGTGGATTCCAGTTTAATCAGGTTAAATTCCAGCAAGTGGACCAGTGGATTCCAGTTTAATCAGGTTAAATATCCAGCAAGTGGACCAGTGGATTCCCACTTTCACACTGACTCAGGCTGCAGTTTTCTTCCATGATGTTTCTCTCTACCAACAGCCACGGTGATTCCATTTTTTTTTTCTTTTTTTGTAACTAAATACCTCTTCATATTGCCCCATGCTTGAATAAAAACGTCTAACCAGGTGAAATGACTAGCTTTGTGTTAGTGGTTGCCATGGGGAATCCAGGTACCCTTGATTATGGCTTTTGTTGTGGTTCTAACTCTGGGTAAAGATACTCCTGCTTGATTGAACCAACTCAAAGCAGCTTTTCTGGAACTGAAAACTCAGTTACTCAGTTCAGAGTAAGTTAACCCAGAGTTTCTGACTAGACTCAGTTTGTTGAAGCTCCTACCTGGAATACTGCTCAGCATTCATTCTGCAGAGCTGTCAAAGTCCAAGTACAGAACCTGGATGTCTTTTGAAATATTACATTTGAGTTGAACTATGCATCTCTGATCGGGATGTAAAAAAGGAGAAGGGTCAGCTCTTAAACAAAACTGTTAAAACGTAGCCGCGCTGTTTGCTGTGAGCAGCTGGGACGGCTGCAGCTCAGCATGCACAGTAGGGCTGAAAGATATATCGTTATCGTATCTATATCGAGATATGGACATCCAAGATATTAATATCGCTAAAGCAACTATATAAAAGATATAGATTTCCCCTGCGCTTGTCCTGCATATAAAGCTCTGGAAGTCACAAATAAAACTGCACTTTCCACCAAAGTGCTTGGTTTTCAACGAACCCGTAGTCATATCGTATCGATATTGAGATGTCAGGCATGAATATCGAGATATGAAATTTTGTCCATATCGTTCAGCCCTAATGCACAGTGTTGCCTGCTCACAGTGAATGTTTGTTGTTTTTGCTGACAGAGCCAAATGAAATACTGTTGCTGCCTTTCTTCAACATTTTCTTACTCTGTATTGCTATTTAAACTGTTGTATAAAAGCAATATCTCATACAAAATGACGTGATTGGCACTCAAATCACAGCTATGACAATGCAGTAAAACATCAATCTTTCTCGTGTGATGTTGCTGAAATATGAACATATAGGGATTTGTTACTTTGCTGCTCTACTGTGGCAGCTTTTTTTCCCACTCATGTATTTATCCTGTATTCACTTTTCTTCAATTCTGCCAGTGCTTTGTAGATCTTACAGTTGATTTGAGTACTTTTTTCAACTTGGACTTGCTTCCTCAGTAAAGATGACACTTTTCATTTATTTTTTCCCATTTTAATCAGGTCATAATCTCCAAGCAAAAGGACAAAATAGCTTGATATACTGCGTTTGCATTGGTTAATCAATCATACCAATTTCTATCAGAGGGGGTCTTTGTCTTTTTTTTTTTTAGATTGAGGAATACAAATGTACAAATTAACTAGGGATGCATGATATAATCGGCCCCCTATCGGTATCGGCCTATATCAGCCTTAAAACTGAGTATCGGACATCAGCCACCCCACCGATATTAACCAATCAGGTTGTTGTGCTTTTTAGACTATGGAAACAACTTCTTCTTCTTTTTCTTCTTCTTCAACAACTTCTTTTTTACAGACTTTAAAAAGGAATGAATATTACAGAACTTATTTTTTAGCTTTAATATTGGTATCTATATCGGTTATCGGCCACATGAGTTTTAAAACATCGGCATTTCAGATATCGGCCAAAACTCCAATATCGGGCATCCCTACAATTAAACTGGCTGTGTGCTATGGTAAAGCAAATGTAAGCTGTTTTATTAACTGAATTTATTGATGGCTGTTATTTTAGTTTTTCATAAGCACACACGCAGACACACTTTAAGTGTATGCTCTATGACTCCCTCTGCTACTCTGGTCCTGACATCTATTCTTTCTCCTTTCTCTTCTTTTCCTCCTGGATCAGGAAAGCAGCCTTTCTGGAGTTATCATCCTCTGCAGATGACATGAAGAGGAGAAGGACTAATGGATGGGCCACTTATTTTTATTATATTATTGATGGCTGTTTTATTGATTGAATTTAATGATGGTATTTTTGTTTTTGATGACTATTGTTGTGTATTATCATAACCTGAACAGAATTAAAGTTTTTTTCACTTGACTTTTGCCTTTAATTGTACATTCACCACACAGGGATTATGATTTCTTTTTCATTACTATGTTGGATTGTACAATATTATAGGCTATCTAGTTTAAAAGGTCCGACTTAAATGAATATTGATGAATTATCTATAAGCTAAATACATGAAACACGCTCCTGCTTTCATTGATCGCCGGGACGTCAGGTAGTGGTCAGTTTTGATCAGAGGCCGACGTCTCGGCGATGTCTTGCCAACGAGCGAACGCTCTCTATGCGACGTCTTTGCGATGTCTCATTAAGGAGCAAACGACGTACATGCGACGTCTCGGCGATGTCTTGCCAATGAGCAAACGCTCCCCATGCGACGTCGTGGCGACAGAACTCGATGCGTTGGGAAGACGTCGGCTAGACGTACGTGTGCTATCTGGGTAAGCTTTGGGAGGGGGGCGTACGGCTAATATGTTAAACGCGCGAGATTTCCACTCCATGTTTACTGAGAATATCGTGCAAGTCAAGTGTTTAGGGTGTAAATAGGCTACATGATGGGGTCCTACGCTGCGCAGTTTTCTGAAATTGACAAGCTTCGAGTTCAGCTGTTAAGCAACGTGGAGGTCATTACAGTCCCCCCAGCGTGCTGAAGAAGACATCAGTCAGTAAGTTTACTGCCACTTTTTCTGCTGACGGCGACCTAGCTTAAAGTAGCAGCTGTCATCGCGGTCTTTTGGGGTTTCTCAGTCGCAGTTAAATAAAAGTGAAACGCTATCAGCGACTAAACGAAAATTACTTTGCCCTATCTCTACTTTTATTGTTGGTTACAGTTAGCCTGCCAGGTCTACTATGTGAAAACTTCTGTTAATCATTTGCGTTGTCCAGAACGATATGTCGATATGATATCGGTACGGGTGTTATGACGTTGATACGTTCATTTAAGGCTTGCCAAATCTCTTAATCTTAATGTAAACTATGTCATATAGCTATGTATGTGTAAATAAAACTAACAAAAGAAAAAATCTATTAATCTTTATTAACAAGGAGAATAAAGTGTTATTTTGTGGTTTCGTTTCACCACTATGTGACAAGGGACCTACATGCCTAAAATCAGCGTCTTTAGCCAGGTTAATGCCAAATTTGGGTTTTTATTAATGGGTTTAAAAAAAAAAAAAAGTTAATTCCACAGATTAATCTGTGAAATGTGCTGATGTTGTCTGATGTTCTCAGTCCTTTAATGATGCTACTACTCATGCCTTTTTAAATTGTACAATAGCACTAATTTGACAGCCCTATTAACTATTATCAGTATCGGTGACCCCATGAAGAATTGTGGCACTAATGGCTGCAGCTATTGAGGATCCTATATAAAGTTGTATTTGGTTGATTATTGCTTCTCTTTAATATGAATTGGGGTTATATAAAATGAGATTAGAAAGCCTGACTCGTCACTTTTAAAATGATGTCTAACTTGTAAGGATCATTCTTCTGTGGGAGGAGTTACCCAGCTAAACATGTGGGTAGTGATTGTTTCCTCTGCAGCATCATTTTCACCCCCTCCCCCTCCCAACAGAGGTGAAATTTTGAGCCGCATTGAAAGTGTAATCCTTGCAACAGTAACCAGTCTGTCCACAAATGAAGCCCCTGTCTTGGTACTGCCAAACCGATCCAGCTGGGCCAATATCAGGTAACTCGATTTAAACACATTTTTTGGTTTTTCTCTTCACCGTGAACACTGTAGTCATTTTACACAGACTGTGTGGGATCCAATGTAAGCCACTGGCTTTTCAAAGATAAACACAGGGAGTTATTTTGCGTGAAGAAGTAAATAAACATAAACCTTCAATGTTTTTGTGGGAGGTCAGGCCACACAAGATGGTTAGAATTCTGTTTAATTTCCTTAAAGAGGAAATACACACTTTAGCTGTGGCTGGATTTACATAAGGTTTGCTTCAGGCAAACTACAGGAAAGGCAGTGGTTGAAAAGATGTAAAACTTTCAGCTGTGGTGCAGAAAGATTGAAGCTACAATACCTTCAAGATGACCTTGTCATAAGAATTTTAAAAGCAGTGGGCCAACACATGCAAGCACATAAAGGGCTTTAGAATTATGTGGAGATTTATGCTCAGAACAAGGAGGACTGTCTGCTCTTTTATAGATCAAACCTTACCGCAGCTTTAAATGCATAATAGGCCAAACCTTTCAAATTTGAAGAGATTTTGCTGAAGAATTAACTAGATGAAATAAAGAGGATCCTCTTTGCAGGTAGCCCTCAGGGTACTGCAAATTTTAGTTTCCTGGTGGGACTTACTGCAAGGCCCAAAGTTGTAACAGAAAATTCAGTACACACTGGCTGTATAGATGTTTTTAACAATTTCGTTACGTGCTTTGTTTCTCCACGTCAAGTTTTGACAGCGCCATCGGGCTTCAGATGAGCTCAGAACAATCTGTCACCACCATTAGGAGCGACTGTCCTTCATCTGTTTCTAAATTTGGTGAGAAATAACCCACGCCTTTTATTTGTGCACTTAGCTTCATATTCAACCTCTCTGTTCTTTTGAGTCCAAAAAATCTTTCCAGCTGCATAGTCCCTCATGTGGCTTTAATTTGTATTCGTTATGAACGTATGCATCAACTGCACAAAAGGCTATAAAAGTCAGTCTTAGGTTTAGGTGACAAATTGGCAGAGACAGAACATGTTGAAAGAGGCTTTTAAGGATCAGTTCACCACATGGACAAGAGTAGGCTATATTTCTTTTCTTTTTCCTTCAGTCTTCCATGAAACATGATCTCCCACTGATGATTAAGTTAAGCGTTGATGAGAAAATAAATTTTCATGTGTTTGTTTCTTTGTATAAAGCACAAATTCTCAAGATTCTCTCGGTCATCTACAGACTTGTGCAGAGCAACTCTTATGCAACGAAAAGGTCATCTGTCATTAATGCACGTTTCACTCCAGCCAAATAAGTCATCCTCTCGCTCTCTCTCTCTCTGAAGTGTTCTCCCCTTGATGTTTGTTTCCACAGAGATATCTATTACAACAACACACAGCTGTTTGGTTCACAGAAAACTGTGGACAGTATAGTAGATGACATCTCTTGCATGCTGAAGGTTCCTCGCAGATCGCTACATGTGGTAAGCATGCGTAGCCATGTTAATCTGAGGGATGGTTTACATGATTGGGAGGCTGTGTGGCAGAAACCTCACATATTAAAAGTGTGTAGTAAAATTCCTTTGTATATTACCTCAGATCCCACACATGAATTCAGTTAGTTTAGTCTGGTATTTTATTTTTGTTCTGCCTCATATCTCAGGAAACACCTGTAGAGTAGATATGGTTCTAATGATCAAACAAACATGCAGTTGGTGTAGAATTCAAAGAGCCTGTGTTTGGAAATATGTGTGTGAATAATTTTGTGTTACATTGTGCGTGTGTTTATCACTAGTTGGCCACATCCAAAGGCTTAATCTCAGGTGATCTGAGTTATTTGGAGGAGGACGGCACAAGGATTGACTGCCACTCCAGCTCTGCTGTAAGTTTCACCAATTATTTAAAAACTAAGTGCTCCAGCTGGAGAAGTATTGCTCTCACTACTGTAAAAGTCTTTACATCATCTCCAAGTTTATAGACTTGAGCTAATGGATTAGGGAATACCTCTGCCAATGTGTAACCTCAAGTTTTAGCAACAGCAGGTGGACAAGCCCCCTTTTATATACAGTTTACAGCTAAATGTCACCACGAGCAATTTATCCACCGCAGACTTGACAATATGTATGGCTTATGATGTCATCTGTGCATTAGAATTTAAAGCTAAACTCAAGTGAAACTGATCCAACATGTCCAGAAGTTACTGTTAAGGAGAAGTTAAGAACCAGTCAGCATGTTTGTTTTCTCTCAGTCTGCAGGTGTTCATTGCCACTGTAAAATGTTGACTATGAAAATGACTTTATACAAGCTGGATAAAGGCTCAGTACTGCATCTAATTAATGCACATTAATTTAAATTAATTTCCACTTCCAACCCTCTGCTCCCAGGGGTCACACTTTCTATTGCAGTAAAATAAGAGTGCAAACAACATAAAAATGTGGAGCATCCTCTTAATCAGTGAACTTCCCTGCTTTGCACGGTTCTTGTGGGAATACGCAGGAACTGAAGGACGATGTCACATATGTTTCTCTGTCTACACCTTTTGTTGTAAATGTATGTAGCAGGACTTCTATTAACCCCATGTGTCTACCATAAATCTAGCTTGAATCACTAAGGTAACCCAAGGAGACCTCATAGTTAACAGTATTCTTTTCAGCAGAAAGTTTTGCTTGAATCTAGTGTCCACCAAAATGTACTGAAAACCTTTCCTACCTTATAAAGTGCATTTTTGAATAAACTCCATTTGTTGCTGTCAGTTTCCATGCTGCTTTTTATGCCTCATTGCCACCTTTTATGTTAATGTGTATCAAATACTTTTTTCATTTTTTCATGTATCAAAATATTTGCCGGGTACTTTACTGTCAACCAAACCAACTAAACTTCTTTTATTTTCAGGCCGTTTCAGTTTCATCAAACATTCGTGGGATTAGAAGTATCCTTTTTTTGCATGTCTTTAAAGACATTACATCCTTTTCTTTTTGCTACTCATACTAATATCTGTGGTGAGTCATGTAGAGAAAAGTCTGCATGATCGTTCCTTGACCATCTTTCAGATATTGTGTCATCAGCTAAATTTGTTTTGATAGTTGAGAAAGATGCAACGTTTCAGAGACTGCTGGATGATGACTTCTGCTCAAAGCTCTTTCCTTGCATCATAATCACAGTTTGTTTTTTTCAAACCACTGCTTGAAGATGATGCTGATGTTGTGTTCTCTTAGACAGAGCAGTATTGCATGCTTGTGTTTCTTCTCTTTTAGGGTAAAGGCGTGCCAGATGTGAACAGCAGGTTGATGGTGAGAAAACTTTGGGATGAGCTGCAGATACCCATCTTTGCGCTAGTGGATGCTGACCCTCATGGTACAAATCATTTGCCTGAATGCAAATGGGTTTAACTTCCAAGCGCATTTGCAAAGTTTAACACACGTATCAGCACTGGACTCCTCTTTTACTGTATCTCCACACGCACACAGCTGGGTTGCATGTCCCGCTAAGCCAACACATTAGCACCTGTCCTGTACGTCATGGTGCTTAGTGTGGCTTTTTATTCCCACTGGCGTGATACCGTTCAGGCGGGATGGCTCGGTTTCCGTCAGTCTCCCATACCTCAGACTTGTGTGGGGGGGGGGGGGGGGGGGGGGGGGGGGGGTGTGTGTGTGTGAGTGTTTTTTTCCCATCACATGGCGGGACACATATGTAATGCTTTACTTTGTTCTGAGCTCTGTTACACATCTCAGGATAATTGCTCTGGTATGTCGTGATTGCAGCGTGTCTGTGTGTCTTTGTCTGTCTGATCTTTCTCAGGCATCGAGATTATGTGTATCTACAAGTATGGATCTGTGGTAAGTCCTTCAATGGCAGTTATTTCTGTGCTCTATATTACCCAGTGTGGCCTGTTCTGTGTCTTTCTGTTAGCAATATGTAATTATGATGCCACCTCTTTTTTTATTTAAAGTTGAAAATAAAGAAATGTGCCAACCATGCATCTCTGAGTTTCAAACTAACATGGTATGGAGTTTATGTTGCAACATCCCTCTGGATCTCTGTGGTGTTTGTGTAACCATTGCTGTCTTAATTAACTTCATTGTGAACATGTGCTGAGCATAACCACACTGTGAAGGTGCAGTGCCGATTATCTTTGTGTTTATTGGAGACTTTATGTAAAAGCATTTTGTGTGACTGGGTGTGTATGTGGGTTTTTCCACAGGCGATGTCATTTGAGGCCCACAGTCTGACTGTCCCCAGCGTTATGTGGCTAGGCCTCCTCCCCTCTGACCTGCAGAGGTTTGGACTCAACATTTGCTACTTCCTACTTCCTCCTCCTGCCTCTAATTGGGATTATATTCTGGGGACACTTGAATTGTTTGTTTTGGTTTCTGTTGCTGTTGCCCTTGCTTTTTTTCTTTCAAGGAGCTGCATTTGAAGGCATATTGGGTTTTAAGTATACATCCACTTGGGCAAACTTAGTGAAAAGGGCATTTTGACATACATTTAATTGTAGTCTGCCCTGTTTTTCTTCTGTGCTCCCTCCTAAGTGCACACAAAAGTCCTTACTTAGAGTGCCCATTGAGAATGGAAAGCCGGGTTTTGCACAGACTACATCCATTACTAAAAACAACTACATGCTGCTACCTATTTAAGAAGTATATAATGAAATCAAATGTATTTTTTTAGGTTGAGGTTCCCAAAGATTCCTTGGTTCCTCTCACCAAGAGAGATGAAAGCAAACTCGACAGCCTGATAAAGCGTCCGTACTTAACCAGCCAGCCGGAGTGGCAGAAAGAGGTGAGTGAAGATGAGGGAGAAACAAAGATAAGGGGAGGAAAGTATCAGAAATGTGTGATTATTAGGCCTGGCTTAAAATGGGGATGAATATGTTGGAAATGTGTGATAATGACAAAGTGCATTTATTTCACTTCAGCACAGTGACTAACCCCAGCTGAATGGATGTGATTTTGAAGGGTAAAATATCCCAAAGAGATGTGGTAGATTGCTGACTGTAACAGCCCCAATATGACACAGTGGTTTCATGTGAGCTGTCTTTTAAAATGGTAATTGAAGGTTTTCCTCAAAAATAGAGATAGCCGACATATATATGTTATATCGAAAATTATTCGTATCCGTTTTTAAAACTCATGACAGGCGTAAAAGGACTCACCATGTCGGAATATTGTTATTTATGCACGTAAATGATCATAAAAATCATGAATAAGAAGTGTTAACATGTTTTTTTGAGGATTTGTTCCACTGCACAGACAGTACAGCCAGATGTCCAAAATGAACTCCTTGCTGAGATTCGGCTTATTTGGGATCTTTGCTCTCAAAGCAGATTATAGTTGTCACAGGCCTGCAGTGTCCTCTTGTGGGAGTAGACGGTAATGTTTACTCCTTGGTTCATATCAGTCAATTAACATTTAAAAAACAGTTAAATAGCTTGACCAGCCAAACTATGAAAAAGGTGTAACTTTCAGCCCTGAAATTACAGTATACAACTAACTCTTTAGCTACTGTGCTTCTCCTGTCACTCAAAAAGTGAACATATGATATGACGGATACAAGCTCACAGTTGTCTGCATAGCTTAGTATCGGTTGATATTGGATATTGGAAATTAACAGTTGGAGAATATCAGTATATTGGTTAAAAAAAAAAAAAAAAATCCAGTATCCCAATATCCAACATCCCTGCTCAAAAAAGTTTAAAGATTTAACATTTTGTTCATGTCACAGCTAATGAATGTGTGAGCAGACTCTGCTCACTGATACAGGAGATGCAGACAAACTTGCTGTCGCAGAGTAGCTGTGAAACACCTGCTGATTTAAGCTTTTAATGTTTCATAACTTCCTCTTGCATGCCTTTTACAACTACATTTGCTCTTGCAGATGGAACTGATGCAGCAGAGTAAGGTGAAGGCTGAAATACAGTCCCTCACAGCCATTGCTCCTGATTTCCTCACCACCATGTACCTGCCCAATAAGCGCATGTGGGGGCTGGGTGTGACCACCTTGCCTCCACTCAGAGGAACAAGAAGTGCACTGCAGAAGTTTCAAAACTGTATGAAGATCCTGTTTGGTACTTTACCACGAATCTGAAAATTAAGTTGAGCTTTTGAATGGTTTTGATTTGTTTTGTATGCATCTTCTATGTTTTATTGTTTAACAGTTTCCAGAAATTGCAGGATACATTAAAACTTTTCTGATGCAACTGACCAAGAAAAGGCCGCTGTTTGGTCTTTTTAACCTCGAAGTCACAAATAAAATGGTATGGTTACATACCATTTG
>JALJCO010001124.1:0-18487 GCA_023101725.1 Atherinomorus stipes
GAATTGCACACCCTTCAAACCAGCATAAAAAATCCTCCAAGAAAAACCTAATCTGACGAATAATGTCGATAAAAAAGACAACTATATTTGAAAAAAACACAAAAGTTAAGAGAGAGCTGTTACAAACTGCAGCTACCTAGCAGCACATTCCAGAACTTTTTTTTTCCATCGCTGTTTACAACACCTTTTAAGCAAAGCACCACACTGTGATAAAAACAAAGGAGTGCCAGTGCTTTGTTTTTCTGCCCGGGTCACACGGGAAGTGACGGATTTTTTAACAGATTGCTGTGTATTAGTTCCACCTCTTTGGTTCATATAGATTAGATCAGTACCCCTATCAAAGGGACCAAAAAAGTAGGCCAGGTTGGATCGGATATAAGGGTACCCGTCGCAGTTTTTATCTGTGGAGACGCGAAAACGTGGGGGGACCGACCCGACCCAGACCCGCTGGTGGAAACGGGGCTTTTGTGTCTTTAAGCGCTTTCGGACTGTAGGAACCTTTTAGAGTTCCTCAGTAGAACCTTTTTGGGAACCAGGGCGTTTTTTGGCTGCATTTGGACACATAGGAACTAGGGACCTTGGCCCTCAGTTCCTAGAACCTTTGCTCTTCCTCTGGGGCAGGATCTTTTCTGGGTTCCATAGAAACTAAGATACACAGATGTTTCTTCAGGCCCGCCATATTTATAAAGTCCCACAGCTGTTACAGCTGTTTACTGAGACCGTAATAACAACAAGAACTATTACAATAGAAGTGTACCAATTCATTATTAAATCCATCACAATGGTGCACGTCCTGAATCCAGAACTATTCTGAAATGTCCAAAAGCAATTATTTTATACTAATTTAATGACCCAAATACAGATGCAAAGTGTGGCAGTAGAATCTGTGGCTGTCGGGCGTACTTCAACAAAAGGTTAACAAGACGTTACGTGATACATATGACCGTGATGATGGAAAGCTGGTAAGTTAGCTTTTATAATAGCTTTGAATAAAATAGATGGAAAACCCAAATACACTTGTGAATTGTGTCAGTACAATCTGCGCCTAACGCCCGGACACTTTAGTGGACGAAGCCCGGTCCATCCACTCGTGTCCGGGCGTACTTCAACGAAAGGTAAACAAGACGTTAGCAGGGCAGCTTTCCAGCAGGGGGCTGTTCCGTTAAGTGATGCAAATGACCGTGATGATGGAAAGCTGGTAAGCAGCTTTATAATAGCTTTGAATAAAAGAAATGAGAAACCTCAGTTTGTATCAGATGATCTGGGGCATAAATGTGTCTGTCGCAGACGATTGTGTCAAACATGGTTTCTATCAAGGTTCTTCCTCATGTGCGAACGCAGACTGATGGAAAAGGTAGTTCTGATAACTAAACTCCAGACGGGAAGTTCTAGGAACTGATCCTAGAACCTCTCTGATCTAGAACCTCTCTGTCCAAATGCACCTTTTGCTAAAGATACAGTATGTAAAAAAATCAAAGTTTAATGGCAGAAAAATGTGATATATAAGTCAAAACTATGTTTCTATTGATGTGTAATTGCTGCACTAGAATAGCTGTTACATGTTTATTTTCTTCGAATGAGTCATTTATATGTACTTGCTGGGTGGTGCACATATGGAGGCTGCCATATTTGTTTCACCATTTTTACTACGGTGTCCCTGAATGGACAAAACAATGTGTGTGAGGTGAGAACTCTGAACTTTAAAACTGCTGTAGCAGCTTTGTTTAATGGGAGTTAGAGACTGTTTGGGATCAGTAATGCCTTAAAAGACATTAAAAGTAGTTCCTCAAGTCCAGTCATAGCTGCACGTGAGACCACTGAACCACTCACACATGAAAACATCTTTATGTCAGGGACAAGTTTTGCCACTAACAGCTACCGTACATTTACAACAGTGCTGGGATATGAAGTCATTTGAAAGAAAAATATTTTCTTTCAAATACCATCTTTATCAATAGATGCAGTAATTCTTACATACTGTACCTTTTAAAATAATGGTTGAATCAGATAGCAGTTCATCATTCTGTAAAGGTCATTATTCTATGTAATTTAGATTATCCAATTAGAGGATGCAACAGACTGGTGAACCTGTCCAGGGTGTACCCCGCCCTCGCCTGATAATAGCTGGGATAGGCTCTCCAGCAACCCCCGCGACCCTGAATTGGATAAGCGGTACAGAAAATGATGACTGACCAATTAGAGGACACCATCAAGCAATCTCAGCTGATGCATGATGTGAGTCAAGCTAGTCCGACTGCTGAACATGGGGGAATTCACGTCAGTGTTTTTAACCAAATGTATTTAAAAACATAGCTTCTGCAGCAACACTGAAGGAGGCAACCACATCATTGTCATTTCCCGCAAGTTTATCTATTTTCTCCATGCTGTCTTGTCTAATGAACATAGTTCACTGTCTGAAGTGTGCATGAAGCTAACAGGTAGGGTGAATCCAGCTCCCCCCTTAGCCCTAGCCCTTGGTCCTAACCCTTCATTTTGTAAGTTCCTGTGAAAGGGTGTCTTGATTCTGCTTCAGACTGAGGGGGTGGTGGTAGGGCTATCCGGTCCTGATTTTCCAGGCGCACTAGAAAACTAGTGGTGTGATATTACCCACAATTTCATGCAAAATACAAGCAAAATGTTGAGGAAATCTGCAGCCAAAGAAACACACAAATGTATTTTTATGTAAAATAGAAGAATCTCTCCATTTTAAGGTCGCTCTAATGTATCACAGACAGTTTTATTACAAATGTGAAAAAATCACTAGTTTCGTAACGTTACGTGCATCTGCTCATGTCTGTAACGTAATATTAACGTTAAGCATGAGTCGAAGGCGTCTTCTTTCCCTTTCATTTTTACACTTTTTGACCCAAAGCCAAAGAAATAATCCAGTCGCCCAGGAAAGGGAGATTACTGCTGCTGCAGACGGCATTGTGGACTCTTCCAGAAACAGCCGTGATGTCAGTTTACTGCAACACGGGCGACTGTTGGTGACCCATGAGGATTTCAAAGGGTTGTCCATTTCTTAGAGGAGTAATTTAATCTCTAACACTTGAAACAGAGTTTTAAGTGTAGCCTAACCTTTGGTTTAGGGATGAAAATGGGAACTGGAACTGGATCATAGCCTCTTAGGAAACAGACTAGCAGCCAGTCGGTTAACCTCTTTGTAAAGTTACAGGTAGTGAATTTGATTTTGCCTCATACAATATTTGCATTATCCCAAACCTACTTAATCAATAAATTTCAATACATGTGGCTTTAGAAACAACTGATTTGTGTGATCATAATAACCTGAGCAACAATCGGATGTGTTTCACATTTTTGCAAAACAGACCAGTAGAGTTTCGTGGCTTTAATGCATTATTGGAAAAATATTCAATCTTTCAAATAAACACAGTGATTTTTAAAATTTCTTAAATAACAAAGTTATTACTTATACATATTGAAAATCTGCATTTGGCATTGTCACAGTGAGAGAAGCTGATATTGGGCATGTAGGTGTCTTGTCACAGCAGCAGACCAAATCCACCAGCAAGGTTATCATAGTTTTTCATTTTTTTCAGTTAACGAAAATATCTTTTCAATTTTAGTTTAGTTATTAACTATAATAACCTTGTCCAGCAAAAAAACATTGATCCCTCATATGAAGTTTCTGATGGTTTCAGCCTTACATGTAGAATTTTCATTATCGAGTGTCAAAGGAACAAAGTTATTACAGCTGCTATTCTAAAAATCCCAATTTTGGTTAAAAAAAGCTAAATTTTGGCATTTGGGTGCTATTTTCCACAGCTGTTAACATTAACCACCAAAATCTACCTTATCCTCCTGATTGATGAAGATTGGGACAGTGATCCTCCAAAGCTAGACATCATGCTGCCATCCAAAGAAATTCAGGAACAAATGAGAAACAAAGTCATTGAGATCTATCAGTCTGGAAAAAGGTTCAAAAGCCATTTCCAAAGCTTTGGGATTAAAGAAGAACCACAGTGAGAACCATTATCCCTGAATGGGTAGAAAACATGGAACAGTGGTGTTCCTTCCCAGGAGGGCCATTGTTCGGGGGGGTGTCCCAAAGAGCGCAGCGGCAGGCTAATGTCTAACAGGACATTGCAGAGCCCAGAACAACACTCCAAGAACTGCAGGCCTCGCTTGCCTCAATGAAGGTCGGTGTTCATGACTCCCCCATCAGAAAGAGACTGGGGGGCAAAATGGCTTCTGCATTAGCTGAGTTCCAAGAAATAGCTCCTGCTGAGCAAAAAGAACCATAAAGGCTCGTCTCAGTTTAGCCAGAAGCATCTTGATGATCCCCAAGACTTTTAGGAAAATACTCTGTGGACTGACGAGACAAAAAGTGGAGCTTTCTGGAAGGTGGAGGTCCCATTACATCTGGCGTAAAAGTAACACAGCATTTCAGAAAAAGGAACATCATAGCAACAGTAAAATATGGTGGTGGTAGTGTGATGGTCTGGGGCTGATTTGCTGCTTCAGGACCTGGAAGACTTGCTGTGGTAAATGGAACCATGAATTCTGCTTCTACCAAAAAATCCTGAAGGAGAGCGTCCGGCCATCTGTTGGTGACCTCAAGCTGAACGCACTTGGGTTCTGCAGCAGAACAATGATCCAGAACACACCAGCAAGTCCACCTCTGAATGGCTTAAGAACAACAACATGAAGACTTTGGAGTGGCCTAGTCAAAGCCCCCACCTGAATCCCATTGAGATGCTGTGGCATGACCTTAAAAAGGCGGTTCATGCTGGAAAAGCCTCCAATGTGGCTGAATTACAACAATTCTGCAAAGATGAGTGGAACAAAATTCCTCCACAGCGCTGTAGAAGACTCACTGCCAGTTATCACAAACGCTTGATGCAGTTGTTGCTGCTAAGGTGGAACAACCAGTTATTAGGTTTAGGGGAAGATCACTTTTTCACACAGGGACATGGAGGTTTGGATTTTCCCCCACTTACTGATAAAAACCTTCATTTAAAAACTGCATTTTGTGTTTATTTGTGTTATCTTTGTCTGATATTTAAATTTGTTTGATGATAAACTGTCAGATCTGGTTTCATTCATTTTCAGGAAAACAGTCAGCAATCTTCAAACCACAGCCTGTCAGATCAAAATGGTTTCAGTCACCTGAGTCATCAATCATCTGTCAGGATGTTGGAACCATCGCAGACAGATAGAGGAACAGAATGACCGAGAGGAAGATAAAACAAAGGAATCAGAAGCAAGAAAACTAACATGTATGCTGGTTCAGGTCAGAGTGTCTCAGAAATGAAGGAGGAAGCAGGAAAGAGGAAGCGAGAGCAGGAGGTCACGGCGCTCCTTCAACATGTTGAACACATCAGATAACTGATCAGATAAGAGCTGCAACTCTCAGCAGATTTTCATTCATCTGTCTCATCAGCAGAAACTCGTCAAAGTAAAATGTTGGCACAGATGTCTTCAATCTTCAACTTCATGTCTGGTCATAGACAGATTGATCCACTTCTCACCTTTAAACTCCGTAAGACAGGTACATGGAGGCCCAAAGCTGTCAGGTCAAGTCATATCTTTGAATCCCCATCACAAGTAAAAAGTATATTTATGATATCAATAGAAACATCTCAGCATCTACTGTTTTCCAGGGAAAAACTCAAATCTGTATGTCAGCTTTTGAACAGCATATACGACTCCAGTACAATGAAAATACTGTACCACTAAAGGTTTGGACACACTTTCCTGTTAAATCTGATGGAAAAGTGTCAGAACCTGTGACTGGTGGATGCTGTAATTTACTGTTTCACTGAAAATAGGAGCAGATTTTAAACATGATGGCTGCAAGACATCTGAAACAAGGTTGGAACTGCACCCCCTCTTCTTTTGACAACATCGGGACTGCAGGCAGACCAGTTCTGCAGCAGGACTCTGAACTGCAGGCAGACCAGTTCAGCAGCAGGACTCTGGACTGCAGGCAGACCAGTTCAGCAGCTGGACTCTGGACTGCAGGCAGACCAGTTCAGCAGCTGGACTCTGGACTACAGGCAGACCAGTTCAGCAGCTGGACTCTGGACTACAGGCAGACCAGTTCAGCAGCTGGACTCTGGACTACAGGCAGACCAGTTCAGCAGCTGGACTCTGGAGTGCAGGCAGACCAGTTCAGCAGCTGGACTCTGGACTGCAGGCAGACCAGTTCTGCAGCAGGACTCTGAACTGCAGGCAGACCAGTTCAGCAGCAGGACTCTGGACTGCAGGCAGACCAGTTCAGCAGCTGGACTCTGGACTACAGGCAGACCAGTTCAGCAGCTGGAATTTGGACTGCAGGCAGACCAGTTCAGCAGCCGGACTCTGGACTGCAGGCAGACCAGTTCAGCAGCAGGACTCTGGACTGCAGGCAGACCAGTTCAGCAGCTGGACTCTCGACTGCAGGCAGACCAGTTCAGCAGCCGGACTCTGGACTGCAGGCAGACCAGTTCAGCAGCAGGACTCTGGACTGCAGGCAGACCAGTTCAGCAGCTGGACTCTGGACTGCAGGCAGACCAGTTCAGCAGCTGGACTCTGGACTACAGGCAGACCAGTTCAGCAGCTGGACTCTGGAGAGCAGGCAGACCAGTTCAGCAGCTGGACTCTGGACTGCAGGCAGACCAGTTCAGCAGCCGGACTCTGGACTGCAGGCAGACCAGTTCAGCAGCTGGACTCTCGACTGCAGGCAGACCAGTTCAGCAGCTGGACTCTCGACTGCAGGCAGACCAGTTCAGCAGCTGGACTCTGGACTACAGGCAGACCAGTTCAGCAGCTGGACTCTGGACTACAGGCAGATGGGCTTAGGGTAATTATATTTTTGCTCTAACTGCTAGTACTCATATTAATTATTGTTGAGTTTATACATGTATAAAGGTTGTTTTTTTTTTATGTCAAAATCATTTGCCATTTGTATGTGTACGCAATCACAAATTGTTGTGAACATTTGTAGAATCACCATTATGGGACAAGATGGGAAACAAAGGTCAAAGGTCACATTAAAAAACCCAGACACGGACTTCCGGTGACGTCATGACTGAGGAGACAGCTTGATTCCTCAGCTCTGGGGAAAGGGCCCGAAACTAGCCAAAAGAAACCTACATCTCCAGCTTCTAACTTAAGTGAAACAATACTAAATATGTCTACAGCTCGAAGACAAACTGAAAACAAAAATAAGAAAGCCAAAAAAGAGAACAGACACGACGATGAGGAGGCCTTGGATGGGAGCGAGCCTGAAGACAACATGGCGTCCGTGCTTGAGGAGTTAAGAAACTTTAGGAAAGAACACGCAGATGCTTCTAAAGACACTAAAGCTACTCTGGCGAGGGTGGAGACAACCCTAAAAGATGTGGTCGATCGTACGGACAAGCTTGAGCAGGACATGATTAATGTACAGCAGAGAGTGAGCGACAATGATGATCATCTGCATCGCCAGGAGAGAGCTATTCGCCACCTGTTATTCCAAGAAGCCAAACTATCTGCAAAATGCGAGGACCTTGAATCGAGAGCAAGGCGTAATAATCTGCGTATATATGGGATAAATGAAGGCGAAGAAAAGAAGGATACAGTTCCATTTATAACTGAAGTTATTCGCACCTCACTGAACCTCCCAGCAGACATGGAACTAGGCGTCGTGAGGGCGCACCACTCTCTCACGGCAAAGCCTAAAGACTCGGCTCCTCCAAGATCAATCATTGTTAGATTCTTGGATTATAGAGTGAAGGAAAAGATACTTCAAACGGCGTGTAAAAGTCCTGGAGTTGTGTACCAGGACCAGAGAATATTTTTCGACTAAGATTATACCACTGAGATACAGAGGCAACGCAAGCAAGTACGGGATGTTATCAAACAGCTTAAAGTGAAGAAAATAAAAGCCTCGTCACCATTCCCTGCGCAGTTGAAGCTTCATCTGGAGCATGGACCGAAGACGTTTCCTACGCTGACGCCGGCAGTCCCAACCCTCACAGAGATGGGAATATGCGTCAAGGTGGATGAACGAGAGGACATCCGAAACAAACTACTGCGAAACGTCTGGGAAACCACATCAAGAGACATCCCAGGGGACACAGCATTGAGCGTCGCCGACCTCCGAGCGTTTGTTCAAGATGAAAAATAAATGACCGAGTGGTTGAGATGTGTGTGGATTGGAAAACTGTAGAACTTAAACATTTAGGCTAGTTAACATGGTTATATTCTCTCACAATGTGAAGGGCCCTCCCCCCTCCGCTACAGGGGAGGTAAGTGGACTTTTTGATTTACTGTAGTTTTTGTTTTACTTGTTTTGCAAGAGTAACTATGAGTGCAGCCCTTTGCTGCCAGAACGTTACTTCCACACGGAGTGTCCAGTATGGAGGGTTTTCGTCACCCCCTCCATCCCCGCGGCAACTACTCTTAAGGAGGACTGGGTAGTTTGTTCGACATTTGGGAGTCTGTTCGCATTGTTGTTCATAATTTCTGTAGTTCTATTCGTAAACAAAGTCCAACTAAAAGTGCAAGTTATTAACAGAAACATAATTTACTACTTGTGTATTGCTTATGAGAAAGTAATGAAGTTCTCTCTTCTAAACCTGTTAGAAATTTAATGAGGAAACTACATATTATTTCATATAATGTCCATGGCTTGAATAATCCTATAAAAAGAAAGAAGATGTTGGGTCAACTGAAGAAACTACAATGTTCTATTGCATTAATACAAGAAACTCATTTAAGTGAGCAAGAACACAAAAAACTTAGGAGAGAATGGGTTTATCAAACATATAGTGCTTCATTTAAAAAAAAAAAGAGGGGTAGCCATTTTGATAAGTAAATCGTTGGCCTTCTCAACTGAGAAGGTAATCCAGGATAAATTTGGGAGGTATGTAATGGTAATCGGTCGAGTAGGGGGAGGAAGTATCTATTATGAACCTATATGCCCCAAATGAATATGATGAAAATTTTTTAAAGACATTGCAAATATCATAGCAGAGAATGGTAAAGGTATAACAATAATGGGGGAGACTTTAATGCTGTGCAAGACGGTAAATTAGACAGAATGCCTGTGGAAGCGGGGCCACAGAGTAGGAAGACAAAAATACTTAATAAGATGATGATTGAATTGGGGATGGGTGATCCATGGAGATATAATAATCCAAATAGGAAAGATTTTACCTTTTTCTCTGGAGTCCATAACAGTTATTCAAGAATAGACTTTTTCTGTATATCCCAAAAACATATGTATAAAGTAACCGACTGCCATATAGAAACTATAACATTAAGTGACCATGCACCTGTGATCTTGCACCTTGATCTGGGTAAGGAGAATGTCTTTAGATATTGGAGATTAAATGTATCTTTGCTTACCAATCCAGTGGTAGCCCAAGAGCTAAAACAAACCTTGACAGAATATCTGGAGATAAATGATACTGGAGATGTTAATCCACCTACACTGTGGAGTGGAGCTAAAGCAGTGATGAGAGGCAGGATTATTCAAATATCATCTCGATTAAAGAAACAGCGCTTAGAGAAAAAAAACCATTCTTGAAAATGAAATAAAACTATTGGAAATTGAACATAAAAGCTCAGGAGCAAAAAACACATTAATAAAACTAAAAGAAGCTAGAAAAGAGCTAGATAAAATTCTAACTTATAAAGCAGAGGGGGCCTTAAGATTCACCAAACAAAAATACTACGAGATGGGAAACAGAGCGAGCCGACTATTAGGTTTTCAACTTCGCAAAGCACAAGCAGACAGAATAATTCATAGTATAGTTGACCCCACATTGAATAGTAATGTGTATAGACCAAAAGAAATAGCTGATGTGTTTGCATCCTATTATAAAAAACTGTATGAGGAGCCAACTACAATGAATGATGAACTGAAAGAGAAGAGGGAGGCCTTCCTTGCTGGTTTAAACCTCCCAGTATTAACCAGGGAAGAAGCATTAGGCATGGTTACAGACATAACGGAAAGTGAAATTCGAGAAAGAATTAAAAGGTTGAAAAACAACAAATCTCCAGGAACTGATGGGTTTCCTGGAGAGTTCTATAAATGTTTTGTGGATGTTTTGGTACCATTGCTAACTAGGGTCTTTAACTATACGCTTAAGAATGGTGAAATGCCTACATCATGGTCTGAGGCCATACTTTCAGTCATTTATAAGGAAGGGAAAGATGCAACATGTTGTGACGGATACAGACCAATCAGCCTACTATGTAATGATTTAAAATTGCTGACCAGCATTTTAGCCAAGAGGATACAAAAACATATACAAAAACTTATACACCCGGATCAAACGGGCTTTATTCCAGATCGACATATTGCCAACAATATAAGAAGAACCTTAAATGTCATAACGCAAGCTAGAAACTGCAACAAAAACTCAATGTTAATTAGTTTTGATGCCCAAAAAGCATTTGATACTGTCAACTGGCAGTTTCTATATAATACCCTGTCGGTCATGGGCTTTCATCCACGGTTTATAGAATGGATAAAAATAATATATACAAATCCTAAATCTCGTGTTAGGGTAAACGGATGCTGTTCTGCTTTTTTTCCACTTGGAAAGAGGAGTACGCCAGGGTGACTGCCTTAGCCCCCTATTATTTGCCATTAATATAGAACCGCTTGCCGCATCAATCAGAATGAATGAAAATATCAAAGGCATAATGGATATGAATAGAAAAGAACATAAGATTTCGCTCTTTGCTGATGATATTCTGTCCTATGTAAGTGACCCTGCCACTTCTATAATCCCTCTGCTTAGAACTTTGGAGGATTATGGCAAGCTTTCCGGATATAAAATAAACCAAGCGAAATCAGAAGCAATGATGTTAAAAGGGCAATGGCCCACAGATCTATTTGGCAGATATCACTTTAAAATGTCTAATCAAGGATTTAGATATCTTGGAATTACAATTACTAAACAAACTTCACAATTATTTAAAGCCAATTACGGAAAATTGATGGAGGAAATCAAAAAGGATCTTTCAAGGTGGGAAGTCTTGCCTCTCTCACTAGTAGGTAGAATAGAAACGATTAGAATAAATATTTTGCCAAGATTACTTTTTCTTTTTCAATCACTACCGATAAAAATCCCAATGTCTACATTTACAACACTTAATAAATGGCTCTCAAAATTTATTTGGCAGAATAAGCGTCCGAGGATTAAACTTAAAACCCTTATGTGCCCCAAGGAACTTGGTGGATTGAACTTTCCAAACTTAAAGAATTACTATTATGCTGCCCAGCTTAGGTCAATGTTGACCTGGGTCTGTCAAGAGGATGATTCCATATGGTATAAAATGGAACAAGGTGTGTTGTGATTTAGCTTGGGCAACCACAATATATATAGCATCACTTTGTATGATATTAATATTGATATTAATATTTCTATTAATATCAATACTAATACAGCCTTGGAGCACCACCTTACTTATTTGATATGTAATGGAAGCAAGGAAAACCATTAAAGTCTTAAATCAACTCTTAGATTGATTTAATGAAGTGATCAGTCTCAGGACGCTTTCATGAGTTCTCGCTTGAAGTGACCTTTCATGATACATCAGAAAAACCACAAACAACGACTAGTTAAGATAATACGGAGTATTTATTAACTAGTCTACAAACTACATGAGATAATGTATGTACAAGATATATACAAGAAATATGTGAGCATGATGATCAACCAAAAGTTATCTGGTGAAAGAAATGTGAGATGGTATGAAGATGAAACATAAATTAATTAAGCCTCAGTTAATTAATAAATGTTCAAAGAAAAAGAAGGAAGGATTTCTTAATCCAACTAAACAAAGTTAAACTGGGTCTGGTAAACCGTAGGCCTGGATTAATTCACTATCACCAACTTCTTGTGACATCAGATCATATTTCATAGCAAATGATCAGGATTCTCCTCAGAGGTTCCGTCTGACTGAGGTGCTTCACTCACGTCCTGGTTCTGCTGGACTGTTCCTCAAATCCTTTGGAAGATTGTCGGGTGGATGGATCCCAAAAATCTTCCCGATCTCCTGGAAGTTCGTCCGGCTCTCTGCGGGCTGTCAGCTCAGTGGTGGCTCTGGTTCGTCCTCTCTCTCTCTCATCCGTCTCCCCAGAGACGTGCAGCTTCAGGACTGATGTCACGGGATGGTTGATAGTAAAGATGATTTGGGTTACAGTCTTCTTCTCCCCATCACTCCTCCGAGTGATCCGTGGTTCTGAACTCTGCTGAGTTCAGAGCAGGTGTTGTTTCATTCTTTCCCCATTGTTCCAAGTTTCTTCAGTTCTGTCTCTGCTCCTTCCAGTTCTCCCAGATCAGTTCTCTTTTCCAATCTCTCCCATTCTGATTCTCACAGGTCAGAGCTTCGCGCTCTGCCTGGCAGTGGAATGTGGCTGCAGCTTGTCAGCCAATGGGAAGCTGACAGAATCAGGTTTCATCCAATAGTCAGACACGTCTCAAATGATCATTTGACTATCAGTTAAGCTTAATGGTTATAAGCATCTGTGAATTCTAAGTGAGGCATGTGTACAAATGGATCAATTATTCAGACATGATGAAATAAAATGAACACAATAAAATAAAATAACGCAAAGATCTGAATTATATGAATAAAGGAAGACATTGAATAAACCAATCAGCTAAACAGATAAAACAGGATTAATCTTGATGATTTAAGATTCCTGTAAAGAAAATACATGTGTTAGACATCATTTGATATGAGGAAGTCCATTTCTAACATAAAAGTGGATTTCAGCAGTTGGGTGAAGTGTCTCTTTCTTCACCTTTATGCAGCAAATCCTGGAATGCATGTGATGTGAGTTTGGGGAAGAAACGTCTAGTTTCTAATCACCAAAGTATGTCATGAGAAAAGTATCATATCAAAAGAAAAGTCTTCATCATAAGATTAACATGAGCTTACTTTCCTGATAATATATAACAGTTCTTGGATGTTAAGACACATAACAACATTGGCTATAAGGAACCAATTTATAGCAGGTCGTAAATACTGTGAAGGAGTATCTCCAAGCTTGGAGGATGGGTTCAAAGTTCACCGATTGGACTGTTTGTTTTACCAAAATGCAGGTCCTCTCCTGAGTTGCACTCAGGACCATAAATCAGTGATTCCTCAGAGAAGGTCCTTCTCTGAACAAAATTCCTCCTTGGGACGTCTGTTTTACATCCAATTGTGGCCTTTATCAATCAGTATGTGTCCCAAAGTATATTTGGTTAGATGTGTGTATCCTTTTGCTGGGACCTTTGGGCTTGAGATCATTACATATTCCCCCACTTGATTACGATGTTCAGTTAAGAAGGAGATCGTAATCACAGATGAAGTGGTCCAGAGGGAGCAGCGATGATTCTTGCAGGTTCAATTTGCTTTTTCCATATGACTGATGTCATCAAAGAAATGGATTCACTAAATCATAAGAAAACAAAATAAAATCGAAAAAAAGGATATGCATGCACTATTCGTACACCTAAAGTAACCTAAGAGTTAAACACCTATTCAGGACTAAGGGTTAAAGTATGAATTATCAAAATAATGATAAACAAATGTGTACCATAAAAACTATAAGGTTTTATTCTACAAAAGAAAAAATCAAAACACTGCTTCAAGTGATTAAGAATTAAAACATAGAAAGAGGAAAGGAAAAGAAGTGTTCATTTCTAACTACGCTACAGTATAATAACGATTAATATCCTCTAATAGGTCAGGCATGGGTCGCTTGTGTAAATAGAGCTTAAATTTGCAACTGGATGTGAGCACATTCAATGTGAAATCGAACTTCTGCCGTTACATTCAGTAAATTTTAGCTCATTGTTCCCCCACTTGTTGAAATCACGTGTGTGAAATCTGCTGTGGGAGAAGTCTGGATGGTAAACTTCGCTTTGAAAGCTTAAAGTTTGGTTTAAACCTGGAGAAAATTGTTCAATTTTCATTCAGGTACAGACTGTGAATGCTTGGCTGAGACTTAAATCTGAGATTAAGGCTCTTCAACTGTAATGTTCAGCTTGTGAGTAAGGTTGTTTCTTACTGGACTGACGGGACTTTGACTTAGGTCTGTAAGTGGCTGCATCAGAGGTCCGTTTACCAGCTCCGTGGGAGAAGACTCAGCAGTCAGCACAGTGTCAAGTTTGCAGTGTTTAGTTTGTAGGTGTTTCTGAAAACCTAAATCAGCCCACATACGTAACTCTCGGATTGTAGCATGGTAAGGATTTGCGACGATGCCTAAGTGACGGCTCGTGGCAGGATGCAGGTTACTGAGAAAAATTGTTTTGAAGTGTTGGTCTTCATCTACATTTTCCTCATTACGCAAACCAAAGTAAGCTTTGAGGAGTCTGTGGTAGAACTGGCTCGGTGGTTCTTGTCTGCCCTGTTTTGTGTTCAAGGCAAAACTCAAACCTGATTGAGTTGCTTCTTCAGAAAACTCTCTCTCCAAAGCTTCACAGAGGAGGGAAAAATCATTTCTGACCGCATCTGTCAGACGTTCAATGAACTTTTTGACATCATTGCTCGCTGTTAGTCTGATCAGGAAGATTTTGTCACTAACAGAAGCCTTTGGGAACCTTTGCAGGTAGAAGCTGATGTCATTCAGGTAGGTTCGGATGTCATTTAATTTACCAAATGTGGTTTCCAATTTTGGCAAATTCTGAGCAATTCTGAAAAGATCTTTATCTGTGGGAGCCTGGTGAGTCCTGGCTCCTGCAGGCCCATCAGCCTGGTCGGTACCACCTGGATCTGGAGATGTTTTGGGATCTAGAGGAAGAATATGTGGTACAGGAGGTAAATATGGACAAGAAGAATTCTCATGAGACTTCCTGTTCCTGAGGAGATCCTCTCTGTCATCACAGAGGATGCTCTGATTTCCTGGTCTGTGTTCAGCCTCAGAAGACTGGAACAGTTCTCTTCTGGTTCTTATCAGTTCCTCTGATAAGTGGTCTTGGTCTTGATAAGCTGAGCTTAGCTCATCTCTGGCTTCAGCTAGCTGTCTTTCCAGCAGCTGGATTCGTGTCTGTTTATCATTGAGATGTTTGTCATAAACAGAAATTTCCAGTTTCAGGTCCTGGATTTCATTCTGAGCTTCCTGAAGAGAGCTCTGTGATTCCTCGTGAATCTGGTTTAGTTCCTTCAGCTCAGTCTGAGTTTCTGCCAGTTCCTGTTGGCAGTTCTGGAGCGATTGTTCAAGCTCCCTGTTTTCCTCTTTAAGTTCATTATTCTCTTTCTTAGTCTCATTAAACTGATCTGCTAGTTCAGTTATGCGAGTCTGGTTTTGACTGACTACCTTTTCCAGAATTTCAAACTTGTGCTGGAGAGATTTATTCTCTTCCTTCAGCTGTGAAAATTTCTGGACTTGCGCTTTAAATTTGCTTCCTGCGTTCTCCACTGCATGGTGGACTTGTTTAAAACGCGTCAGAAAAACGACAGATAAGCAACCAAAGGTTTTGGTTAGACTTTTATCTGTGGGTCGTTTCTGATCCGTGATCAGATTTACGTTGCTGTGGTCAGTGTTGAGGATTTTACCTGCATAAACAGGTAACGTGTTCTTAGTGAAATCAAGCATGATTCAAAAGGATTTCCAGAATTGGATTTTCCAATTTGGCAGGTGAAACCTTGTTGTTTAACACAACTGTGGTTGTAAGAGTGGCTTCCTTCAGCGACACTCAGATCTGTCTGATTGTCTCAGAACACAACAAGTAGCTTGCAAACTTTCTTAGAAGTTTCAAGATGTTCAAAGATAAACACACCTCTCTTACTCTGTGGGTAGAGAGCAGAAAACAATCTTCCAAAATGAAATTGTTTTACGAAGTCAAACTTCTCAAGCAATTTCTTCAACTGTTCAAAGATCAAAGCGTTTTTAATTGTTTGATCTGTTCATCAGCACTTTCCTCAGGTGCGTGGATTGAGTGAAATCTTCTAAATGCTCTTACAGCCAATAATCTCAGATTTAAATCTGCCACTTGCTCACCTCTTTGGGTCTGTTAGGGATGAAAATCAAGCAACTGCTTTAAATGAATCACTTGCAGGAATACTCTGCAGTGGGTTTTATTGCACCTCCAGCCGTCTCACTTCGTGGGGAGTCACGGCCTTAGCAAACCAAGGTAGCTAATCTCAGCCAGCTAACGGAGGGTCTGGTGTAGATTAATTTACTGGAATACGCAGTTAAATTATCTAACACTCAGTGCAGGTCAACTAATGTTGGAATACGCAACACTATTGCCTACGAAGGCCTTTCAAAAATGAACGTTCAAGCGCTATTTATGCATGCAAAATCAACTTAACATGTAGCAACATGTAGGAGTAGAAGCGTAGCTTAGCTTTAGCTTCTATTGTGTGGGGAAAAGGTCATAAATCAAAGGGGTTGGGTCAGCAGCTCGCTGAGAGCGTGTGTCCCCCACTCTGCCAGAGTCTGTGTGCGTCCACACTTTCCTCTGTTCTAAAGTGCATTAAAATGTTTCACATCCAGTTTGGAACATGAAATGCTCACACCTGTTGACCAGCAACAGTTCAGTGGGTTTCTTTGTATCATGAAAAGTTTTCAAACGCCTCACACAGGGGATCCATAATATGTTGTGATTTAGCTTGGGCAACCACAATATATATAGCGTCACTTTGTATGATATTAATATTAATATCAATATTTCTATTAATATCAATACTAATACAGCCTCGGAGCACCACCTTACTTATTTGATATGTAATGGAAGCAAGGAAAACCATTAATGTCTTAAATCAATTCTTAGATTGATTTAATGAAGTGATCAGTCTCAGGACGCTTTCATGAGTTCTCGCTTGAAGTGACCTTTCATGATACATCAGAAAAACCACAAACAACGACTAGTTAAGATAATACAGAGTATTTATTAACTAGTCTACAAACTACATGAGATAATGTATGTACAAGATATATACAAGAAATATGTGAGCATGATGATCAACCAAAAGTTATCTGGTGAAAGAAATGTGAGATGGTATGAAAGTGAAACATAAATTAATTAAGCCTCAGTTAATTAATAAATGTTCAAAGAAAAAGAAGGAAGGATTTCTTAATCCAACTAAACAAAGTTAATCTGGGTCTGGTAAACCGTAGGCCTGGATTAATTCACTATCACCAACTTCTTGTGACATCAGATCATATTTCATAGCAAATGATCAGGATTCTCCTCAGAGGTTCCGTCTGACTGAGGTGCTTCACTCACGTCCTGGTTCTGCTGGACTGTTCCTCAAATCCTTTGGAAGATTGTCGGGTGGATGGATCCCAAAAATCTTCCCGATCTCCTGGAAGTTCGTCCGGTTTCTGCGGGCTGTCAGCTCAGTGGTGGCTCTGGTTCGTCCTCTCTCTCTCTCATCCGTCTCCCCAGAGACGTGCAGCTTCAGGACTGATGTCACGGGATGGTTGATAGTAAAGATGATTTGGGTTACAGTCTTCTTCTCCCCATCACTCCTCCGAGTGATCCGTGGTTCTGAACTCTGCTGAGTTCAGAGCAGGTGTTGTTTCATTCTTTCCCCATTGTTCCAAGTTTCTTCAGTTCTGTCTCTGCTCCTTCCAGTTCTCCCAGATCAGTTCTCTTTTCCAATCTCTCCAATTGTGATTCTCACAGTTCAGAGCTTCGCGCTCTGCCTGCCAGTGGAATGTGGGTTGCAGCTTGTCAGCCAATGGGAAGCTGACAGAGTCAGGTTTCATCCAATAGTCAGACACATCTCAAATGATCATTTGACTATCAGTTAAGCTTAATGGTTATAAGCATCTGTGAATTCTACGTGAGGCATGTGTAAAATGGATCAATTATTCAGACATGATGAAATAAAATGAACACAATAAAATAAAATAAAGCAAAGATCTGAATTATATGAATAAAGAAAGACATTGAATAAACCAATCAGCTAAACAGATAAAACAGGATTAATCTTGATGATTTAAGATTCCTGTAAAGAAAATACACGTGTTAGACATCATTTGATATGAGGAAGTCCATTTCTAACATAAAAGTGGATTTCAGCAGTTGGGTAAAGTGTCTCTTTCTTCACCTTTATGCAGCAAATCCTGGAATGCATGTGATGTGAGTTTGGGGAAGAAACGTCTAGTTTCTAATCACCAAAGTCTGTCATGTTGCATATCAAAAGAAAAGTCTTCATCATGAGATTAACATGAGCTTACTTTCCTGATAATATATAACAGTTCTTGGATGTTAAGAACACATAACAACATTGGCTATAAGGAACCAATTTATAGCAGGTCGTAAATACTGTGAAGGAGTATCTCCAAGCTTGGAGATGGGTTCAAAGTTCAACCATTGGCCTTTGTTTGTTTTACCAAAATGCAGGTCCTCTCCTGAGTTGCACTCAGGACCATAAATCAGTGATTCCTCAGAGAAGGTCCTTCTCTGAGCAAAATTCCTCCTTGGGATGTCTGTTTTACATCCAATTGTGGCCTTTATCAATCAGTATGTGTCCCAAAGTATATTTGGTTAGATGTGTGTATCCTTTTGCTGAGACCTTTGGGCTTGAGATCATTACA
>JALJCO010001125.1:0-2500 GCA_023101725.1 Atherinomorus stipes
TTGCACCTTCTTCCCCTGTTCCTATTAACTTTAATTCAATGCATTCTTTACAATCAAGAGGAGTTTTTATGTGAAGCACATGTATCAGCTAACTGAATGATGACGGTCTGCACCACATTTAAAACTTGTTAAGAATAGGTGTATTTAATAAAGTTTATATACCATCAGTTTGAAGGCTGGAAAATAAAGACCAAATGTGCTCTGCTTTTGATACACAGGGAGGACAAAAATAAGCATTTGAATGGAAAGTCTCTCTCACTGACCACCAATCAAACACAGCTGGAGACATCAGAGGTGTTGATCAGGAAGCATCTGACCCCCATGCTCTCATCAACCGTCAATAGAGACCTCTTTCACATCATCCCCCGAGCTGGATGATAAGCAGGAGGTGGTTTATCACAGGAAAGTGGATGTCGAGGCACACATTTGCATACAAACTTCCTTACACAGGAAGACTGTGGAGGTACTTCTCCTCCACACAAATGGTCAACTCTGCTTGACTTTTATTACTTGTTGTTAGTGAAGCATTTAAAAGTAACAGAATAGGGAGACCAACATCTAAAGGAATACACAAGGAACTCTATTTTAAATTTCCCTCCAACACCCTCCTCCTCTCTCAGCTCAAATCAGAGTGGAAGGCAGGAGGAGCCTCATGACGTTGACAAAAGCAGGCTGTGGAAAGAAGCTCTTTGAAAACTCTCCTTTGCAAATGACCGTTCTCATACACTAACAAACTGGAGGTTTTTTACCTCACAAACTCAATGCATGAAAAATACACTGTTTTTTACTGCTAACACTCACTACTGACACATTTAAGGAATAATTGATGAAATCTTCTGAAAGTAAATGAGAAGGTCGAGTCTTTCTGACACGAGGAGGAGCATAGCATTAAATTCTGATTGGATCAAATCTTTCTGAGGAGGACATCTGATATCTCCCAATTCAACACACAGCTCCTGGGAGGAGCTAAAGCACACAGACAACAGGGGCCTTACTTAGCATATGGGGTGTCACAGCTGTAGATGGGTGAGGGGTCTCACATTTCCAGCCTTCACTTCCCTGCCATAGAAATACACCCTCAAAGTCTCATCAACTTTAAAAAAAAAAACCTTTGATATCTAATTGTATTTTCACAAAAACAACTCATCAAAGACTGAAACACGTCAACACATTCCTACACTACACCTGCATGTCATAAATATAATCAACAACAGGTAAAAATGGGCATAAATGACATCTGGGTCCATAAATGACGTACATCGGACATAGAACACATCAAAAGATCATAAATGACGTCACAGGATCATAAATGACACCTGGGTGTCATAAATCTTAAATTTTGACTAAATGTGTATTATTTTATCTCTCTCACGAAACTAGGATCAGGGATTAAGCCGGGATTTGTTGGTTATCCAGGATCAACTTATCCGAGATCTGGTTGCACCAAAGTGGGATAGGGACTAGTGGTATATGTTATGGTGTAAGTTACCATGGAGATTTATTCTGTGGAGCTAGCCTGGTCCGGAGCAGGCTAAGTCCCAGGATTTATTTAATCTCATCCTCCATCACAGTCAGAAGTTACTATAAATGGAAACATATTGGTTCCACTGTCCGCTACACATGATCACATTCACCTGGATCCACTGGTGGAATTTAAACACCTTTTGTCAATTGCAATAATTTGATTGCAATCATTAGAAGGTGAATTTTTACATAGACTGCATATAAAATACACTTCGGATAAAGACAGAACATGATCTTTTATTAAATTAACAGATCAAAAGCCATCAAACCATGAGCTGTCTTCAAAACTGAACAGTGTGCTACAAGATCAAAAAGCACAAAAACAGATAATACAACACAAGAATGGATCAAAATTCAGAGGTCTGTAAGACACCCCTCATTTCTGCATGCAGAAATAAATGCAGGACAGATCCATACACAACTACAGGGACTGTCTCAGAAAATTACAATTCATGATGTTCTAATATTTTGAGATAGGATATTTGAGTTTTTTTAAGCTGTATGCCATAATCAGCAATATTAAAACAATTTCATGTTTTTTTTAATTGCATTACAGAAAATAAAGAACTTTATCACAATATTCTAATTTTCTGAGACAGTCCTGTAGAAAAGCATTCTGTTAGCACAGACCTCCACCAGCAGCTCATGTCTTCCTCATATTGTGATTCACACCTAAACTTTTATTGCTACGTGTCTTTTATTGAATTTTGTTTCTGTTTATAAAGTTTAAACTGGAAAGTTCACAGTTCATCATGTACCTGGTACATTATAGAGCTCACTGAGATCCTTTCTTGTAATTTTTTTTTCTACCAAACACTCGGGTCATTTGTATGGAGTTATATGCAAAAATTCCAAAATGTGTCCGATCTCACAATGATAAAGAATCCTTCAAAAACTTCCTGGATCCAGAATGTGATCCGGATCACCACCAAAATTTAATGGGTTTGTCCTTGGGCTGGGGCCCATGGCTGGTGGA
>JALJCO010001125.1:5000-56335 GCA_023101725.1 Atherinomorus stipes
CAGTCCTTCTCACTTTCTCTTCTCACCTCCGTGTTCTTGATTCAAACCTGGTGACTCTTCATAAAGGTGTTACATAATATTTCTAAGAAAATAAGGTCTAATGTCAAACTAAATGCTGCATATTTTCTATCAAGCACTTGTAAAAATATTAACAGAAAAATGGTTACATTAGAAACAGAAAACAGTTACATTTCATGCAGGAGTAGATAAAAAAAAAGGAAAATATAAAATGATTATATTTGATTTGCAAGTCATGATGTTAGATGAAGTAAGAGTGGAGGACGCAGACACAAAAACTCTTGACAAAAAAGCCAGGATGAGCAGACAGGGATTCAAGTCAGGTCAAATTTATCTCAAAGACTGAGCTGGATTTTATTTCACACATTAGAAATGTCACAAAGAGGATTTTATCATCTTAAACGTCACAATAGTCCAGCCATTCCTCTCTCTAGCTAGCATGGAGGTATTAATGCATGCTTTTATTTCTAGTAGATCCAGTTAGGTTAGTTGTAATCTGGTTTCTCTGATTGTCCCAAAAAGTCTACACATTCTGGGTTAATCTACAATTACCCCAGAATGTCTTTTGATGAGGACCAGAGGGAAAAACACATGACACCAGTACAATCCTGATCCTTTAAGGATTGATTGTAAGGTTCTTTTAGTCATTTAAAGATGTTGTGATGTTCATTGGTCTTCTTATTTAATGTCACCTGCTTTACATCATAAGCCCTCATGGACTCTTAACATCCTCTATGAGGGGCTATGAAGGACAAAATACATGTTGAGCACTTACACACCCCTCTGACATGTTTATGATTAGAATCACTTGAAAATACACATAAATCAAGTCCTACATACACATGATCAACATCTCAAATTCAAAAAGTTATAAAATTCAAACATACATGCGACTAAAACATCCATTGATCCAAGACACCTTAAACCCAGACAAGACAAACGTGACCAGGTACGGGTATTTCATTGGTTTCTGTGCCCGGTCATAAGATTGAGACATGTCACATCAGGATTTACCGTTCAGTTGTATTAAAATACACGTCATACCAGAAAGTCCTGAAAGCTCTGAGGAAGAATTATGTGACAGCCGAAAGTACCAGAAAGTTAAGATGATCAATACATCCTATACCAGGGATCGGCAACCCGCGGCTCCGGAGCCGCATGCGGCTCTTTCGTCCCTCTGTTGCGGCTCCCTGCATTGGAAAATGAATTAATGACTATTCTACTAAAGTGTATTGTATTTAGGTTGGTTCACTTCAATAATGTGATTCTAAGAGACCAAGACAAATGTCCCCTTGAGAGACAATAAAGTTTCTTATCTTATTCTAAATTTGAAGATTATGATGATCCCTCTGAGGGATTCATGTATAGTTGCGCACTTTTCCCGAGTTCTCCGAGCACTGCAAATGCAGCACGTGAAATAAAATCCAACTCAACTATTAAAATAAAGACATAATTTATATTTTACCATTTTGCAAAGCAGCCCATTTAGTGTCAGGTGCAACAAGCAGGTAACTGCAGTAAAACGGTGAGTAACTGTCCAGCACGCTATGATGCGTTTCACAAACCTTAACGCAGCCAATCAGTGTTAATAACTGCACTTCATGCTCACGTGCCGCTATTGTGCAGCATAGCATGATACAGCCCTATTGAATCAGCAATCACGGAATTAAACATTAAAAACGGAATTAATTACAAACAAAGAATATCACTGAGTGTGGACGTGCCGCGGAGCGCTGAACTTTCCTCCTGCGCACTATCCCACGAACGCCTCACAGCGGAGCGTCTCTGTTGTGCTGTTGCTGCAGTTCTGGCATTTAAAGTGAATAATAAACGAGCAAAAGCTTATTTGTCCACTCCGACCCTGTCATGCTGCGCTTTGATCACTTCTCCAGCCAGGTAGGCCGACGATGGAGAAGAAAAGTGTCTGATGCACTGAGAATGTTCAGCACTGCGTGGGCAGATTAATTTGTTTTCACTGCTGACCAGATTATTTTGCGTTATTTCATTTTTCGGGTAGACCGCTTATAGGGGATTATCACGCTTCCGCGTTCCGGTTTCCGGAAGTTGAAACATCTGAAGCTTCCTCTTCCGGGCCAGGAATGGCTCAATCCAAGTCTCGATGTTGCTGCTCTGTTCCATTGTGTACATCTAATAAACAACGCCACCCGTACCTGTTTTCATGGATTCCCGACTGAAAAGACACTAAGGAAGAAGTGGATGAAAGCGATTTGTCGGAGTGAAGGACCGAAATTTAAAATAAAACAAGGTTGCACGTTTGTCTGTAGTCGGCACTTCAATGATGCAGACTACACTACAGCTAGTGTTAGCAAGCTCGCGTTAGCTGACGTTACCAACTTTTCGCTTGTGAAAACATACAGGCGTCTGAAAACCGGGTCTGTACCCTCCCGTTTCCAGTGGAACAACTGGGGACTGCCAAAAAAAGGAGACGCTTTCAGATGCTGGTGTGTTTTCAGCCGCACAAAGTTAGGCACGTCATCGAGCTGGCTAATGCTAACCTGCTAATACGACTGCGCAGTCTGCCGGCCACAAACAAACGTATTGTTTTATTATAAAGTTCGGTCCTTCAACGCGGCGAATCGGTCGTTTTAATCCACTTCTTCCTTAGCATCACTTCAGTCTGGAATGAAAACTTGGCATTGGCGTTTATCCGATTTACAAAGTTTAACAGTAGTAGCTGACGGACTACTGTTAGCAGGTTAGCATTAGCCAGCTGGATAACGTGCCTAACTGTGCGGCTGAAAACACACAAGCATCTGAAAGCGTCTCCTTTCTTGGCAGTCCCCAGTTGTTCCACTGGAAACGGGGAGGTACAGACCCGATTTTCAGATGTTTGTGTGTTTTAAAACGCACAATGTTAAGCACGTCAGTAAACGCTAGCTGGCTAATGCTAGCATGCTGTGAAGTGCCGGTGTTGTGCCCCACCGGCGACAAACAAACGTGTGTTTTATTATAAAGTTCGGCCCTCCACCGCGGCGAATCGATCGCTTTGATCCACTTCTTCCTTAGTATCACTTTAGTCTGGAATGAAAACTTAAGTATGTTTGGAGTTTATCCGATTTAAACAGTAAAACAGAGCAGGAACGGCTGTCGTTAACATGGCCCGGAAGAGGAAGTGTCCAAACACCGGGAACTTCCGGTAAGCGTGATAATCCCCTATTGCACGCGCCAGTAAAAGGATGATGTCCACAGACAGGACAGCGTGTTTGGTTTGCTGCTGGTAGATTATTAAAGCTGCGTCTTTTTCCATCCTACATAAATACAACAAATAAAATTGATTTTTTTTTTTTTAAAGTGACCTTCAACCCGACGTCTTTTCTTTTTTTTAGTTTAAAATGTTTTTTTTGCTGGATACAGAAATGTAATTTCGTTTTTTTTATGTTAAATGCAACACATTTAAAGTTAAAGTTTTATTTAATTTTCAATGTTAAAAGTCAGTTGATGCTCCAGTGTTTTCTTTATTGTAGAAAACGGGTTTAAAAGGCTGTTTGGCTGGAACAGGTTGCCGACCGGCTTTTTTAAGACTTTTTACATTTTTGCGGCTCCAGACAGATTTGTTTTTTGTTTTTTTGGTCCAATATGGCTCTTTGAACATTTTGGGTTGCCGACCCCTGTCCTATACCCATTTCAATGAGTGATAACAGTAATGTATGCGAAACCCATGTGTGCATGAGCTCATTGTAGAATACATGATAACCTGTGTGTTTGTGGGAGATCATAGCAGTTTAAATGAGAGGAAATGTGTATGATGTGTGAACTGACACTGGCTTTATTGCATGACAAAGGGGTCAATTTGTCTGACTTTTCCTGGTGATTCTTTCCTGAGAGACCTTCATGGAAAATCACCCCTGAAGTTCTAACACATGCCTATCTACACTAGACACATTATTTAAAGATTTCCAGCAATATCTTCAGCTTTGTTGTCCCCATTCTGTGTGGACAAGCATGTGTCTCTTTAAACAATTACGCCATCTAAATAATTCACCACAAACTGCACAGGGAAATGGTTTTGCTCCTGTGTGGATTCTCATGTGTTGGTTCAAGCTTCCTTTTTCACTAAATCTTTGTCCACATTCATTACAGCTGAATGGTTTCTCTCCTGTGTGGATTCTCATGTGTTGTTTTAAATGTGCCTTTCGACTAAATCTTTGTCCACATTCATCACAGCTGTATGGCTCTTCTCTCTCCTGTGTGGATTCTCATGTGTTGTTTTAAATGTGCCTTTAGACTAAATCTTTGACCACATTCATCACAGCTGAATGGTTTCTCTCCTGTGTGGATTTTCATGTGTATGTTTAAGTGTGCCTTTTGTCTAAATCTTTGTCCACATTCATCACAGCTGTATGGTTTCTCTCCTGTGTGGATTCTCATGTGTTGGTTTATGTGTGACTTTAGACTAAATCTTTGTCCACATTCATCACAGCTGAATGGTTTCTTTCTTGTGTGGATTCTCATGTCTTTCCTAAGATCTACCGTGTGATCACAAATTTCACAACAATTGTCACATCTAACTATGATTTCCTTCATGTGAACCATTTCCTTTAAATATACTTTTTGTGTCTCTTTAAAATATTTCTTTGAACAGCTCAAAGATGTTTCTATCAAGTGCTTATTAACTCTTGAAAACTCTTGAAACTCTTCTCCATATTCAGAGCAGCTCAGGGATTTTTTGACAGTGTTACACTTCATATTACTGTTTACATCTGACCCATGTAGCCTGATGTCATTCCAGCTTCCATCACATCTTAAATTGGCAGCAGTTTCTCTGGTTCCTCTTTTATGTGGCAAGGCTCTGGGTTCCGCTTGTCCAGACTCCATTTCCAGGGAACTCACTTTGTAATGTCCAACAACTGCTGCAGTTCTGCAGGAACACTGAAATGGGAAAGAAAGATCAAGCTGGATTTCATAACCACACAGCAGACAAATTCCCAACTGTTCCCCTCAGAACTTCTTGAAAGTCACACTTTTAATATGCTTGCATATACAATACCTCAACCATAAATGTGAAGAGTATAAAATATCAAAAAATTACTTTGCAGAGAAGACCTTCTAAACATGAAAAGCTTATATGCATCTCAACTTTTTTGTTGATCAACAACCACAACACACATTCATGTTACCCTGTTTTATTGGTTCTGTGGTTCTTGATGGACCATTTTCTCACGCTACAATCACCCTCCAGAACTTCTCTCAGGTGTAGTGATGGTGAACTCAATTTTGGATGAGTCAGTCACCAAAGAGAATTGGGTTTTTGAGTCATTGGAGTCACCGAGTCTGTTACCCAGAGAGTTCAAAGAAATCTACCTGTTCATACAAGCTTGCGGTAACACTTTATAACAAGTACACATTATAAAGCATTTATTAAACATTAATACTGAATTCATAATTTACAAAGCACATTTCTGACAGAAATATTCATTAGTAAGTGGTTTATAAGCACAGTTGTAGATGTTATATTCATTAATAAGCACAATAGTTATGAGTTAGTAAATTATGAATTCATCATCTATGAAGCATGTATCTGACATTAGTACTCATTAGTACATACTTTATAAACATATTGTTTTTCTACAATTGTCTATGATGATTGTGCTTTCATACTGTTAAGGTTAGATTCAGCTTTTCATAAGATGGTATTTGCATCACTTACAAACCAGTTAAAAGTTTTTCTCTATTGATGCTTTCACTTACAGTGTTAAGGCATGTACTAATGGTTAGTAAATATTTTATACAAACTCAAATTTCTTTTCCAATTAATGTCTTATAAGCAGTTAATAATACAAGAATTCATCATTGCAGGTAGTTATGAAGCACTTACTACCCATTTATAAAGTATATGGCGTAAGCTCATCTAAAGTGTGCACTATCTATGCTTTATAAAGTAGTTACAAATGAGATTTAAAGGTTGGTAATGCCCAAAGACTCACAAAATTATCAGTTGTTAAGAAAGGAAAGACAGCACACAGTAACATCAGATAAATTGAATATTTATTGCACCTTTCACAATAAAGAACATGGTTCAGTAAAAACAGTAAAAAAAAAAAGAAATGACAGTATCGTTATTCAAAACCTAAGTCTCAAAATTATAAACAGATTTGTACAATAAACAAACAAAATCTCTGAAAATGTCATTTATTACACGAATAAAGAAAAGCAAAATCAATGTAATCTGACCTAATCCTTCACAAAAATCAACACATAATTGATTAATAATTCATTTGAATTCACCTTTTTTTTTCTTACCAAGCATACCAGTCAGTGTACCGTTGTCTCTCTTTCTCCTTGATAAGCTCAGTAATCTTTTCCTGTTGTAACTCCAGCTTCAGCTGCCACCTCTCCAACTCCTGGGTGTTCTCTTGTCTGCCAGCCGTGCAGTCCAGCGATGGACACATCTCAAAGAAAATATAGTTGTATATATACAAAAATGACGTGTGTGTATATAGGCAACTCCAGTCCTCGAGGGCCGGCATCCTGCAGGTATCAGGCGCTTCCAGGCTGCAACACAGAGCTTGATGTGAAGCTCTGCACAGGTCACAATAGGGCTGGGCGGTATGGCAAATTTTTCATATCACGGTATTTTTAGAAATCCTTCCGGTTTTACAGTATACATTTCATATATATATATATATATATATACACACATACATAGATACATACATACACACACACATACACTATATATAGTTATTACACGATGGAGCCTTCAGATGACATGGCGTTTTTCCCCCTATTGCATTACCAAGAAATACTTTTGCGTCCGCTGCAATGACGTGTGCAGGTCCTGCAGTTCTGTCATTCTGAAATCACAGCTGCTGACGTACAGTAACAGTCGCACACTGTCTACTACAGCTGTAAAAACAGTAAATAGCGGATTCAGCCGCTTTGAAAATAATGAATCCACATTGCTGCATCTTTGGTATGGTTTATAAAGCAGCATGTTCATGATGTTTACATCCTGCACATGCTCGATCTACCTGGGATCCAAAGTTTTCATCATCATCATCTGGAAGACATCTTTCTCTGTGTTAAATAAGGGAACCATATCCTCGTCACGGTGAAATATGTGTATAATCCGACGGCTTCTTCATCTTTTTCTCATATCCATTCCCAGATTAAGACATTCTTGCTAATCTACAATGTGTTTTCGGCTAAGCTAGCTGCTAATGCTACCGCCGCCAGCTGCCACTTTTGCACAGCATTTGTAAACAGTTGTTTGGTCCACATCCGATTTTTTACAACTAAAATACTTCAAAACATAGACTTGGCTCCTTTTTTGTGAATTAGTTCCTCCTAGTAAAGAATGTGTGCCTCACTTTGACAGTTCTCACCGGCGTTACCTCACATGCTGTGGTGTTTGTGTCCCGCAGTGAAGTTGGTCCCCCTGAAACATGTTCCCACTGAGCATTTTCCAGCCGTTGTCTGGAGTATTCACCGGTATAGCGGTATATGAAAAATCCATATCATAGAGAAAATAAACACCGGTATTTGTTATGAACCGGTATACCGCACAGCCCTAGGTCACAAGATGTGTTACCACAGGGAAACTCCAAATACTTGTAGGATGCCAGCCCTCGAGGACCGGAGTTGCCCATCCCTGGTGTATGTACATTCATAAAATAAGAGGTTCATAAAAGAATGACTAATACAACACTTCAATGAAATGAAAAATTCTTTATTCATCCCAGAAGGGAAATTCAGTATTGTAATAGCTCACTTTATTTAAAAAAAAAAAAAAAAAGTCAGTCTTGTTCTTTAGGGTGATGCCGCTGGCAGGAATGAATTTCTGTATCTCTCCGTCCTACAGCGAACTTGACGCAGCCTCCCACTGAACACACTCTGTAGATTCTTCACCGTGTTGTGGAGAGGATGGGAAGTGTCCATCATCTTCATCGGCTTGTGCAGCATTCTTTTTTGAACGATCAGCTCCAGCGGCTCCAGAGTTATCCCCAGCACAGAACCAGCTTTCTTGATCAGCTTGTTTAGTTTCTTCAAGTCTCTGATTCTGATGCTGCTTCCCCAGCAGATGCTGCAAAGCTAATTGCACTTTCCACAACAGACTTGTAGAAGATCTGCAACATCTTGGTGCAGACGTTGAATGATCTCAGCTTCCTTAAGAAGTAGAGTCTGCTCTGACCTTTCTTGTAGATGTAGTCAGTGTTGCATTTCCAATCGAGGCTGTTGTCCAGCTGAACTCCAAGGTATTTGTAGTTCTCCACCACCTCCACCTCCTCTTCCAGGATGTAGACAGGACTATGCTGCTTATTCTTGCTCCTCCTGAAGTCAACAATCATCTCTTTAGTCTTGCTGGTATTTAAGATGAGCTGATAGTTACCGGACCATTTCACAAACTGATTGACAAGTTCCCTGTACTCGGCTTCTTGTCCATCACTGATGCACCCCACAACAGCAGAGTCATCAGAATATTTCTGCAGATGACAGGACTCAGAGTTGTACTGGAAGTCTGAGGTGTACAGTGTAAAGAGGAATGGTGAGAGTACAGTCCCTTGTGGTGCTCCAGTGCTGCTGACCACCATCTCAGACACACAACCTTTCAGTCTCACAAACTGTGGTCTGTTTGTGAGGTAGTCGTAAATCCAAGTGGTTGTGGAGGGATCCACCTGGAAGTTATGGAGCTTCTCACATAGCAAAGCAGGCTGAATAGTATTAAAGGCACTTAAAAAATCAAAGAACATGACCCTCAAAGTGCTGCCTGACTGGTCCAGATGAGAGTGGGCTCTCTGAAGCAAGAAGATGATGGCGTCTTCAACCCCAAGCCCATTACGATATGCGAACTGTAATGGGTCCTGAAAGGTATTCACTTGCTTGTTGAGGTGAGCCAGTAAGAGTCTCTCCAGGACTTTCATGATGTGAGATGTCAGAGCAACTGGTCTGTAGTCATTTGGTTCAGCTGGTTGTGGTTTTTTAGGGACAGGAACAAGACAGGATGTCTTGTTGGACAATGCTCATCCCATTTATCCAGGTTAACATCTCATCCTGACTGGTTTGTGTTAGAAGTACAAAATATTTCTATGCAGGTTTTCTTAAAGGGGAAGTTCAGGATTTTTGACATAGGGTCTCATTTACAAGTGAGCCAAAATACTACTTATCACTGAAGACAGTTTTAACATATTTCATCCCGTTATTCTCGTTCCAGGAGGTCACTGATGCTAATGCTAGTGGAAGTCAATAGGAATCTGCTAGCCTGTCATTAAAACCAATCTTATCCACTCCACAGAAGCTCCGAGGCAAATCAGCGAGCCCATCTGTGTAAATGCTGTGTTAAACTAGTAAACTTGTGTGTTAAACTAGTAAAACAAACCTTGTATGACAAATTTTGCATTTCATATTGAGGAACTAGTTTCTTACCAGCTTACTACCTTTGCCAGTGTATTCCGGTTCATAGAGTCATGGTGACAGTTTGATGAAAAAAGTTCTAAATCATCTTCAAAATCCGACATATCCTCATGCCTTTCAGACGTGGTCGTAGTTTAGACTTGATATATTTGTGTAATCAGATTCCTTCATGCATGTAGCAGCAGATTACATCACTCTGCTGCCAAATACAGCAGCAGAGTGTCTATATTTGTAAGTTTTTCTGTCTATTCACGACCTTTGGCCAGACTGCTCCGCTGTATGTGTGCTGCTGCAGAATTGCAAATTTCCCCATTGTGGGACAATGAAAGTTTTTCTTATTTTATTTTTTATCTACTTATTTATTTTTGGCATTAAAAAAAGTTCATTTCAAAAACTTGGACCAAAGTGAAGATTTAGTTCCCTCGTTTCTACAACTGCGTGTGGACATTAATAACCGAACCCTCAGAAACAGCTCAACCCTGTGAATGTGCTTAACGCACTTCTGCAGTTCGGTGTGGGCAGATTTTTCTTCCAAAAGACTCGATTTTTTTTATTTTCTTAGTTGGAGGAGGGAGGACATTCGTTTTCCAAAAATCCGGCTACACATACTCGGCCATTAGCTCTCACCAATTCAGACCATCTGGGCTTGTTAATGTTGTTACTTCCATTAATATTGCTGTAAAAATAATGTTTGGAGAAACGGTGGTGTGCGTTTAGCGGCAGGTGTTTTTGTGCAGACATACAGTATGATGTCGGCTGCTTTGCAAATGCGAGGCAACATGTCCAGAATATCAAAATTCACCACAAAGTCTACAAAAGTCTAAAAACAAATGTAATCCGACAAGTGGGCTGAACACAGAGCAGTTGGTTGCTAGGCAACGCAACATCTGTTTATGCTGGCGCAGGGATATTTTGTGCTGCGGTCTATCGGATCTACGTGTGGGTTACAGTCTGTTTTACCACGGGCTTGGAACGCAGCTCAGCCAATCACATTTAAGAATGAGAAACACCCGTTTTATCATTTTTTCATGACTGTAGATAGAAAATAGGGTCCAGGCTGAAAATCTCAAGCCATCCTTTAATTTCATCATAAGCTCATCATACTCACCTGTTGGTCTGTGACCAGGTCCACGCTCTGGAGGCCTGGGGGGGTCAGGATGCAGCTGTTCTGAGTTCTCTCCTGGAGGAAAACAAGATAAGGAAAATAAGCTATATTAGGCATTGAATGGTTTATTTGAAGGAACTGTAGATGGATAAAGATGGACAGAAAGAGAGAGGAGGAAGATATGCGACATTTTATTTCACCACTTACACATGATCCTAACCTGTTAGTCTGCAGGCATCTTTATATGAAGTTGAAGGCCAGGTGTGTCTGTAGGGCTGGACGATATGGACCAAATATCATGACCATATATTTATTTTAGATGACGATATAGGATATATACACCGGTATTTTTACCCGTATTTGTCTGAAAGTTTCATTTCACATCAAACATACCATATCTATATTTAAAAATGCAATATCGATCTATTTTATCAAGGAAATCTCATTAGATATCATCGCTCTGTTAGAAAATCTCATGAGATTTCATGAAATACTGAGAGATTTCATCATTCTGTTATAAAACCTAATGCTATTTCATGAAATCTCATGAGATTTTGTAAGAAAACAATATGTCGCGAGATTTCATTAATAAAATAGATCAATACCACGTTTTTAAATATAGATATGGTATCAGCATATGAAAATATCGCAATATTTCAGTGCATCAATATTTTTTTCCACCCTTATTAAATAATCAGGTGACCCCTTTATAGTCAGTCGAGGTGCAGCTGGGTCAGTACAAAAAAACAAAGCAAATATATCAGTATATCACACAGCCCTAGTGGTCTCCATCTTCTGTTTTCAAGCCCTCTACTGTAACAGTGTAAATCAAGTATTTAATTAGTTCTCATATGCAAATAAACAGAGCACGCTGTTACAATAAGATTCATCCTCTGTGTAAATGTTATGAGCCCCTAAATTTCAACATCAGGATATCACTCTTTATTACTCTGAAAAGGTGCCCAAAGCCTTTTCTTGTTAAGTGGACACAGACATTAATTCTATTTATCACAGAGGAGAAATTCTAGTCAGCACTGCACTACACCATAGGTAGTAGCCCCTCAAAAGTTCCCCTGTTTCCATGGTAGGACCTTCACAGGTCCCCTACAGGTCCCTGACAGTAATGATATCCCCCACAATGACATCATCGGTGAGGCCGCGCCCCTAAGCAGCCCGAGTGTAAACCAGCTGCAATGCCTCTTTTGTCCACGGGGAGGAGCAGTGATTTTGATGTTCTGCTTTTGGTCTTATAACCAAGGTTCATGATCAGATGGTTCAGTTTAGTACATTCTATTGATCAAGAACAAACTATTTTCAAGGTATTATTAATACAAAGACAGCTATATAACTAGCTTAATATTTATTATGTAAAGAACTGGGGAAATATGTCCGTTTCTGTTTCAGCCACGGGCAGTCCACCACACTGGATTTTCTGCTGTAACATTCTATTTTTAGTTTCCAGACATTCTGGAAATTAATGTGGAAGAATTTTGTGAATGGTGGTGTACAGAGGTTCTAAATTTATAGACTGCAGCTTCAGTAACCTCAGCTTACTAACCTCCCCCCTCAGCTGCGTTGTGGCTCTGATTTGCGTGGCAATAGGCCGCTAATAGCCCACTCAGTTCAAACAAAAGGTTGAACAATCACACATCCTAACACCCATCCCACCCCCACGGAAAATGATCTTGTCCCAGACCAGAGTAAAAACTCAATGCTTTAAGAGGAAGGGAACAGAGCAGTGGTCAGCAACTGGCGGCCAGATTACCATAGTTTTCTTTAAAAACTTGATTATTCTCAGGGTGCAAACCACGGGAGAGCTGGGGAAGCTGTAGCCCCCCTTAATGAAACATGAGCTCACCTAAAAACACGATTGTGAAATTTCGGGGAGCTCTAGGCTATAATACTGATATAAAGCATGTTGATTTCCCTCAGATTCACCGTAGCTTATGTGATTCTCATGGTATAATTATTATGTCCACTGAAGCGACGGCGCTGCGAGTTTAACTGCTCCTACATTAAATAAAAGAAGGGATGCCCGACAAGTTGTACACTGACTTGGAGGAGGCAACAACCTCCCTCCGTTTCATGTCAGACGGTTTATGCCCCCACGTTGTCTAGCCTATTAATTTCAGATAGGAAACGTTGAAGAGCATGTTATACCATGGTCACTTACGAAGGAAATACATGAGTTTATTTGCAAAAGCAGTTAACTCTGTTTTTCTAAATGGTGTTCGTCTGTTTTTCCAAATTAACTCTTCAAATATTAAATCAATTCTTAATATATTGATGTTGTTTTTACATTAAAATCATTAGTTTTTCACAAGAAGCCTCTGAGCGGACTATCCAATGTTTCTGGTTGTGATGCTGCTGGCTGTGGCCAGAGAATCCTCCAGCTCGGTCAGTCTGCAGCTGTTAATCAGGCCTGATCAGAGGAGGGAAGTCAGATGATTTTAACGTTATGTTGCATGATAGCCTACAAAGTTTGACTTCAGGGGACGCTGACTGATCCTAGTAAGCCTGCTGGCTGCTTTCACCGCGATGCGCCATCACAGATGTGGCGCGTCTCCAGCAGCGTCTAAGTCGCCCCACAGCCGAGCCGAGCTCCAGAGGCTGTGGTTCCAACAATCACTGCTTATTACAGTATATTGTGTTTATATTGTGTGTATGGGTTGAACTGTTAGTTATTATGCATCGGTATACCTACAGTCTTTGTGGCAGACTATAATATCAGCTGGCATCCTATCATTATTTGCAATGCAACCCCCCACCGAAGGAAAAAAAAAAAAAGCAGCTCCCCGAAGCCCATGCTAGGTTTGCACACTGATTATTCTGTTCAACACAGCAAAGCAGCCAGACCATTATTCTTCTGCTACGATGCTGGACAGAACAAGAAAGAGGGAGGACAAATGACTGTGTTTGGACAGTTCTGTCTCACTGCAGAGACATGGTGATGTGTACAGCGCTGTGTCTTTAAGCAGGTCAGAGACGCGCAGCGCATCAGCTGATGTGAAAGTGCGTGAGTCAAAGCAGAGAGGGAGGTGAGAGGTAACACCAGGAAGATGTTGGGATCGGAGAAAGTTGGACGTGAGAAGAAACTGTTTCACTCTGAACGTTTTACTCCAAATTTCACCACTAAACACACACAGCTCCTCTCGCTGCGGGTGAAGGGAGAGTTCACCGGCGAAGTTTAACAGTTTATCAGTCGCAGTTTTTAACGATGTGGAGCCAAACGACTGGAGCAGCGCAGTTACTGAACACTCACAGAACTGTTGCTTCAGGAACATAAAGAACAGACAGAAAGAGAATAACGGCTTTGTTACTGAACGATGCTGCTTCACAGCAGTTCCAACCAGCTTCATTCTGACGACTCAGTTTCTCCTGCTGGAGGCGACAATAAAGCTCACCCAACAGAATGTTGAATTTATATAAATAAAAATAAACTTGTGTTTGGACACATCTACAAATAACTTCACAGGTTTTCCCTTTGGAGAGAATCATTGACAACGTCGCGACCACAAAACATCAGTTTCAGACAGATTTCAGAACATTTATTCATCAGTCCTGAACTGGTTAAATATAATAAATAAAGCAGATCTGCTGGACTTCAGATCATCTGGCTTGAAGCAGAAATATAAGTGGCTCATGGAGAAAAAAAGAGGGAAAAGAGGAAACTGATAGCTCCCTGTGTGCCACTGCAATAGATGCCTGTTTACTGGTTGCCGGGGATTCCTTCCCCCCTTGGTCCTCCGGACCCGCCCGGGGAAAGGCGGGGGGGGCCGGACGTGGGTTCTTGCGGGCGGGCCCGCTGGGGGTTCGGTGGAGGGGGGGGGGGGGGGGGGAGGAGAGGACGGAGTCAGGGCAGGGGGGGAGGGGCACAGAAAATGGGGGGAAGGGGAAGGGAGAGAGAGGGGGGTAAAAAGAAAAAAAGAAAAAAAAAAAAAAAAAAAAAAAAAAAAAGAAGAAAAAAAAAAAAAAAAAAAAAAAAAAAAAAAAAAAAAAAAAAAAAAAAAAAAAAAAAAAAAAAAAGAAAAAAAAAAAAAAAAAAAAAAAAAAAAAAAAAAAAAAAAAAAAAAAAAAAAAAAAAAAAAAAAAAAAAAAAAAAAAAAAAAAAAAAGAAAAAAAAAAAAAAAAAAAAATTTAAACAAATTAAATTACGTTTTTGCAAATTATCATGAAAGTATAGAGAAACTTAGTTACCGACCGTTGTGTTAATGTATTTTTACATTTTCATCAACAGTAAAACACGGATTCTGCGTTACAAGCGCAACTGCAGAAGAGCCGCAGAAGAAGAGACGAGCGGTCAGACGGGATTAATATGATCCATGGAAAAGTTGTAAAAATAATTCTGATCATTCTGAAATAAAACAATAGTCCCAGTCAAACCTGCAGTAGGAAGCCTTTTATGTAAAACTTAATGTCGCTGATTACGATGCAGCCGGGACAGACCCGCAAATGTCACAGACTGACGTCAATGGGAATTTCCCTGAGAGGCTCGTAGACGAAGATGAACGGTGGATAAATTCACGCAAATCACCCGCAAACAAGCACACACAAAATAACAGAAAGAGAATAGTTTACCACAAAGTGCTGAAATTATAAAAATGATTTCATCCCGCATTAGAAAACATCCGTTTTTATTTATTTTATATATTTATTTGGAAATCCCTATATTTCACGTGTTCTTGTGATATTGAGGTGGACTGAGGTCTGATTCTCAGCCAAAATCTCTCTGATTTGATATTAATATTGTGTCCTTATCAACCACCACCAGCAGCAACAGTATACAGTTTCGTTGAGACCAGAAAGAATGAGAAATGGCAGCGCATTCATGCGTACCGTGTCGTCTCCTAAGCGGTTATTTTCACTGAAAATATGTAACCTATAAACATGATTAGGTTCTATATTCTATCCAAAAAACATTTATATAAATGTGTGTCTGAAAGTACAACTTTAAAAAGGCTTTGCCCTGTATGAATCCAAACCGCGGGGAAGTCCAGTTTGTGTGATGTTTCCGTTCAGGAGCTGCTTTGATGGGGGATAAAATAATCCTTTAAAGGTCCAATATTATGGTGCAATTTGAAAGTAAATATATTAACAATAAGGCCCACAGAACATGTATTTGCCATTTGTGCAGGAAAATTCCTCTCAGATTAGGCAGACAGCATGCACCAGAAACCCCCTTATTCAGCCCTCTTCTGGCCAAGCTGTTTTGGTGCCCTACTTAATATGTAATGAGCTGCTGCTTTCCACGCCCCCGCCCCGCTCGAAGGCCGCGCCCCCACCAGCCCGCAACCATGACAACCAGTATCTGTAATCATAGCGGCTGGAAAAGGTCCGATTGCCCAAAACAAAGACTCCAAACGGATATATTTGATCCCGAATCTGAAGCTGAAGGAGAGGAGCAGCAAGAAGAGGAAGAGGAAGAAGTGAAAATGCAGTTTCTGAACGGTAAGGTTTGATGTTTTTAAACGTTTTTCCCCCCGACGGAGAATAGTGTTCTTTTGTTGTCTATTGAATGGGTAAAAGTTTAAAACGCCAGTACAACGCGATATTGCCTCGTTTTTTCGTTAAAAAAAATAAATAAATAAATAAAAATTGTGTATATATTCGGCTCTATGCCCACTGAAAAGTACAAAACCTGAAAACGCCAAGTGTTTCTCAGAGAAACAGCAAATCTAATGCTGGAGAATAAAACACAATTCTGATTGAGCTTACGAACCTTCGTCACACTGCATTACCCACAGTCTGAGTTATGACACTACAGTTCACCATTACTATGTTTTTAATCAATAATTATCTAGCTGTAATCATCCACTGCTACTCATTTATCAGAATTCAGGCCATTCTGCTGTTTGATGTTTTTGGAAGAAAAGCAAACTATAATTTGTCCGTACATCCTGTAATAGTTATTTTACAGTAATTATTGCAGCTTGCATCTGTTTTATGATCACTGCAAACACTATTTCCTCGACATTCTTCAGTCTCAACTACAGTTGCTAATTCAAGATGGTTTCTTTTTAAATGTTAATAAGTAACCTAATATAATCCAGGAATAATCCTGTTCAATATTTCATATTTTATGAAATGAATGAAATGAAAAGAAAAAAAATTTTAATATTCCAAGAAGAAAAATAAAAAAATAAAAAAATTTTTTTTTTTTTTTTTTTTTTAAAAAAAAAAAAAAAAGTTAGTTTTTTTGTTTATGGGTGGGGGGGGGGGGGGGAAGGAATATATTTCTGTTCCGTGCTAAAGTGGACGTGACGTAGGGTAACAAAGAACATAATCAGTTGATTTTTAACCGTGTTGTGGGGAGGAGGGGAGAGAAAATTAATTTCATTATGAAAAAGTGATTTTAAATTATAAGCTGAAACGATGAGGGGCTTGAGAAAAAACAACAAGACAGCAAGAATTATTTTTTTTAGTTTGTAGAATTTTGTAAATTTAAGGTTTTGGTCTAGATGAGAATGAGAAGAAGGAAAAAAAAATTAATATAACAGAATAAAAGATTAAAAAAATATTAAAAATATATAAAATAAATAATAATATATTAAATAATTAAAGAAGTAAAGTTTGGAAAGATCTTTTTTGTAGATGTGAAGTCAGATTATTATTAAATCATTTCTTATGTATACCGTAAAATAACAGGATTTATATATTTCTACCACCTCCTCATCCTCATCTAGAATGAAATAAGGTATATATTCTTAATCCTCCTGGAATTTAAAATCAATAATTTAATAATTATTGATATAAAGAAGTGAAGAATAAATACTGGATCATTAATAAAACCATAAATAAGAAACTTAAAATCAAGTATTCTGCATAATAATCATACACAAAAAAAAAAAAAGCAATAGAAACATAGTATAAGTATAGGGATGAAGGGGAAAGGGGAAAGAATGGGAGGTAAGGGGTGAGGGGGGAAGGGAGAAAAGGTGTGGGGGGGGTAGAGTGTGGGGCTGACAAGAGGGAGACAGACAATAAAATAAAAAACAAAATTTGTGGGTTTGAAAGGAGGTGGTATGTGAGGGAGGTGGTAGTGGAGGGAGGTGGGAGGAAGAGAAGGAAATGGAAGGAGAAAAGGAAGGAAAAAAGCAAATAAAGTTGAATAAAAAGAAAAGAAAAAGAAAAATGAAAGGACGGCAGGATGGGGGTGGAGGGGGGTGGGTGCGAAGGAGAATGGAGGCGAGGAGGTGAAAAGGTCATGAAGGTTTAGACACTGAAATGGGGATGAAAGAGGAAGAGTAACGGGGGTAGATAAGTGTGTGAGGGGGTGAGGAAGTGAGTCTCTATAGGGGATTTAAGGGATGAGAGATGATAGAGAAAGAGTTTGGGTTGTTTTGTTTTTATGTTTTTGGGTTTTTTTTTTTTATTTTTAAGTTTTTAGTTTTATTTTTATGGTGTGCATTATAGGTAATGCTCATGTGGAAATTGTGCAACGATGCCTACAGAGCAGGAGAATGTCTGTCAGGAAATACCGCAGCTAATAAAGTTTTGGCCACAATTTGACTTGCATGATTTTGTTCTCCACATCAACACTTACCTTATAAATGTTACCCTATAGGTTCTGAGACAGATGCAGCAGGTAGAGGACCATATGACCCGTATGTTGGACCACCTTTTAGAGCCTGTTTGGTGAATCCCTGCTCTTTACATCGGGAATGCTCCATTACAGAGCAGATCATGGCCGTTTACAGATCAAAGAACTGGGCTTTATGCACATCACTACTTCCTGAATTTACTGCAACTTTTCCCGTCTTTCATTATTGGACAAACTGATTAATCCAGGTGTCTGACCATCGTTGTCATGGTAGCTGAGATCAGGCAAACTTGGATTAATCAGTTTGTCCAGTAATGAAAGACATGAAACAGAGGAGCACTAATAATTTCAGGAAGTAGTGGAGTTGAGCATGTAGCCCATAGAGAAGTAAGTTGGCTGGTTTATCTGAACAATCTCTCAATGTCCCCCAATTAAAAATGAATTTGTGACTTCATGCCATCAAGTCATATTTCAGTGGGCATAACAGTCATACCACAAACTAGTATAGTTATAGCTAAACTTATAAACCATCTTGTTCAGACATTATAGCTTTGTTTGCATTCACATATGATCTTTGAAATAAAACTAATTTATTGAATAATACATTTATTTGTAAAAGACAAAAGCAGCATCAGTGTTCTTTTTCCTCAACATAAAGGAGTACGAAAAAGTTAAACAGTTATATAAAAGTAGAAAACATTCACATGGTAAAATAAATAAATAAATCAGAAAACTATGAATATCTAAATATTTCAGGAGATTACAGTTCAAAAGTGTTTGCTAAAAGTTGCCTTTGGGCTTCAACACCTGCATGTAAAAATGTAAAATAAGAAATGTTTTATGACACTTGTTTTTGCTCCCCAGGTGATTCAGGTACATGTGATACCGAAGCTTTGTCCGATGGTGTCGGGGCTTCCTTGGACAGAGAGCACTGGTAGTTGTTCCAGCATGTGTGGTGAATTTCCGGTTCCAGAGGGCCGGCATGAAGGATTCAAGCTTCCCCCTCTTGATTGAAGCGAGATGCATAGCTTGCGATGACCCCCCCATCCGGTCGCACACTCTGCTCGCAGGTCTCTCAGGATGGGAATCTTCATCGCCGTGTAAGCAGGGCTGGGCGATATGGACCTAAAGTCATATCTCGATATATTTAGGCTGAATATCGATATACGATATATATCTCGATATTTTTGCAAGGGAGAGAAATATTTTGTTACAGTCAGAGCCAAATCTGACATTACAAGTAGTTTAATTTAAACAGACTGGATGAAATAATGCTCTGCTGTTCAAAGAATGATAAAATGTAAACAGAAATACTGTATAATACTGTATGTATTAATACTCGCAGATGCAAGTAAGGAACATTACACAGAATTAAATGCAACAAACCCTAGTAAGGTTAGCATTTATATACAAAGACAAAACAAACACACATTGAACTCCATATCTCGATATGGGCGATATGGTCCAATTCCATATCTCATTTGAAAATATATCGATATATTTTTTATATCGATATCGCCCAGCCCTACGTGTAAGACACTGGGTCCAAAAAGATTTTTCAAAAGGTACAAAGAGGGGGGGGGTTACATTTTGTTTGTGTGCACATGGGACACAAACATTTTGAAAGTTCTCTTGATTTCACTTTACAGCGTTTTCTTTAGATTCTGTAAATGATTTCTGTTTTGTAAATGATGTAAATAACTAAAACTTTGCATTTCTGTATTTGGAAACAAAATAAAGCATTTCAAACTTACAAAAAGTGGCTCAGTCTTCACTGGTTTATCCACACACCCTCTCTTCTTGCCCTCTGAAGACTGGTTCTCCTGCAGGATTTTCTCCCTCCTCCATTTCCTCACAAGGTCTTTTTGCTGGGCTCTATTGGAGTTGAAGTTAAAAAGTGGGTTAGTGGTTACACGAGGAAGTGTGGCTGTCCAACCATGTTTGCAGGACACAGAGGCCTGGACAGCTGTTAATTATATTTCACTAGTTAATCTACGCATGATATATCAAAACACCTCAGTAAAAACAGTACGAGTTACAGTGAAAGTAAAGAGTAAAGTTTCATTACCAGTAAATAAAAATAATTCCACACAGCTACAAACCTGCACTTCTGAAGCGTGGCTGTAATGTCAGATCAGTCTGGGAGGCAGCATCTCTTTTTCCTGCACTCAGTAGTGGTGTGCTCACCTGAGGAAGAAATCAAAGTGATCAGAAATTAACCTTCTACTTTATAAATACTATTATTAGAAAGAAAAAAGACTAATGTACACATCTTATGATGTATATCGTTTGAATAAACTAAAGTTGCATGAACACAAAACTAAAAGTCATGCAACAGTGCCATATTACAGTATATTGTCTAAGTCAGTAAAGTACATAAATAGCTTTAGCTGGCAGTCTTGCACACCGTGTCCGTGCCGTTATCAGTGGGGGTCCAGAACAAGCAGGCTGCATGTGTGTGCACTCTGAGCCTGCGTCTCTGTCCCGTTAATGAGCGCTGATTTGCGGCAGCTGTTGTTGCGTGATCTCCGCTATCTTTGCATTACAAGCTGCAACAACGTGTGCAAACGAGCCGGGAACATTAGCTCGTTTACATTCTGCCGTACACCCCCCCCGCTCCTCCTCCTCCTTTCACGGTTGCAAACAGCTTGTAAACTTTAAAAGCCTTTTCACTAAATGCCCCACAGTAACAGTATTCATGTAAAAAAAGAAACAGAAAGGCTCCAGCTGCTGTGGCCTCTCCGTACATCGCGTTCGTGGTATAATGAGAGAAAGTTTCCTTCTCACACAGCTACATAGCTAACAGCTGATGTAACTCGGCTAAAAGCTAACGCTGGCTGTGTTTTGCCGACATGTCGCTAAAATGATTTAAAAACACGGTTAAACCTGACAACTTACCTCCTCCGATGTTGAAGGGCGGCTCACAGAGAGTTGGTATGACTCCAAGTTTCAGCCACAGTTTAGTGGCAAAGCCGGACTGGAGCTGAAACAGGCTGCTGAAAGACTCCGGTGTAAAATGCTCACTCAGCACATACATGAACTCTTTTCAGACCGTTTCAGGAGGATTTCCAGGAAAAATAAAAGATATATCCATCGAGTCCACACTTATTCAGCTGATACTGCAAAAAGACTTGTTTCTTGCAGCATGAAACAGAGCAGCTAGCATGCTGTCCTCTCCCCGCACCGGCATTCTCAGTTGCTCAATGCGGAGCAAGGACGGTTGTAGCTTGGAGGGGGGGGCGGCGCGCGCGGGGGGGGGGGGGGGGGGGGGGGGGTTGAGAGCAAGCAGAGGGCTGTACCAGTGAAAGTGGGAGGGCCTAGTAGGCGGGCCAGGTCTTCTTCGTACGTCACAAAGAGACCGTTTTAGAAACGGCTTGCTGGAGGACTCTTTCACAGAAATGCAGGGAGGGAGAAATACAGAGAGTACGCATCTGCACACACTTCAGGGGGTCTCCATAGACTCCAGCAAGTTATAATTATGTGTTAAAAACTTGAAAAAGTGCATTTTGCATAATATGGGACCTTTAAATCAAAACAAACCAAGAGTCCGTGACCAGGATTCATTTTAAATGTTCTGATTAACTAACTTTTTATTTTGTTAAAGTTTTTTTAAGCGGTGCAGGGAATGAAAACGCTCCACCATTAATTTAATAGTGCAGTGATTTTCGTTTCTCTTCATAAAACTGAGCATTTAGTTCTGGACAGAGGAAAATGAGCGCTGGGGCTTCCTGGTTATTCGTCCTGTTTTTGTGAGATCAGGATAAGGAATACCTCTACAACTGAAAACATTTTCTAAACAACTTTTCATCACGTGAAACGTAAGCACATAGGCCTGTTATAGTTTCACGTTTCAAATCAAATGAATATGTATTTACGGTTTCATGAATTTTGACGGACCACCAGCCAGTCCCCCGCTTCTGGCGGTCAGTGGAAATTCAGATAACATCAGAATGACTGATGATGAGAATTCTGTGAGAGATGCGCCATCTCTTGCTCAAACCCTGCATTTCAATGAATAGGTGGGGTTAGAGTAAAACATTGATACGCCCAGCAAACAGAGGGGGGGCACTGCAGTGGCTGGAACTTGCGGGTAATTTAGCGGGAAATTGGCAGGAAGACTCACGCCATTCAACCGGCTTTCAGCCTGAAGGGGAACTTTTAAACCGCTACGACTGTAATTTTTCCAGCTGTGTCAGGAAAAAGGCCTGGATACATCAGCACAGAACGAATGTAAATTTAGTCACATCCGGGTCTTTTTGGTGAAAACAAAGGTCACCAACATGTAAATCTAACAAACTATCGTGGATCCTCATCAGTTTCTTTCATTTTTGTAGATCTTCCTTTAAATATACTTTACGTTTGGCTGCTATAAACATTATTATTCTATAGAGAAGAAGGGATGATTTTTAAAGCTACAGAAAAGACAATAAAACCAAAGATTTACATGATAACTGGCTAGTGATATTTTCATGGCTTGATGAGACTGACTAGTAAATCGATGACATAACTTTGCAATAGTAGCAGCTGATGCTATTCTTATAAAGCATGTTAACTTAGAACGTACATGCAGATGAAACCAGATCGATCACAAGATCGGGAAACTTAACATCCGTATTGATGACATCTTGTCAGAATAGCATCTCGTAGCTTTATCTGTCATTTAGGCTGCTGATAAAAATACAGTTTATAAAGAAGCTGTTTTAACAGATGGGTGATTAAAGCGGTAAGCCCAGAGAAGCTGTGGGTTACTGCGGGTTTACAACGATGGTACCCGTTTTATAATCATCAATATTCAATTCAGGTTCAAAATCTTATATGATGCAGGGTTTGTTTTCACTGACAAACCTGTTTTTAGTCTCACGAATACCAGACAAGATGCAGGTCTGCACCGCTCGCTGCAACGAGGAGCTCCACAAACGCTGCAACGTTACTGTAGTAGAAGCTTCTCTACCGCGGTGCTGAAGCCGTGAAAAAACACACGGCGGTGGCAGCTGCAGTAATTCAATTCAATTCAAACAACTCTTTTTTTCAAAAGGCGCAAAAGAGTAGCCAAAAAAAAGACATAAAACACGTGACAGACACACAAACAAGCCACACTCCCCACTCCAAAAACAACACACAAAGTTATATAACACGGAGATAACGTTGAACTTTCATCACATTCACATTAACTCTAACCTCAACAGATCATTTAGTGGCGTTAATAAGCAGCAAACAGACTCTCACCAAAGCTGCTGTCTGACAACGTTACCAGTGATCGTTTTAGAGTTTGAAAAGTTAAACCACAGAAAACATGAAACCTGCTGCTTCATTGATTCCACCCACACTAACATTCCTTCTCTCAGGTGTTTTAAATCAGTGTTAATTTTAACAGTAAATTTTGATTTAGTTTTCATCATAGTCTTTTGACTAAAATGTTTAGTTTTAGTCACAATTTAGTCATCTTAAATCAATTAGTTTTAGTCTAGTTTTAGTTGATGAAAATATAATATTATAGTAGACTAAAATATGGGGTTAAATGTAAATGAATAAGTTTGAATGTATAACGCATGCACAAACACAGATTTTGCTTATTCAAAAGAAAAAGAGCTTTTTATGCAGTTTCTTTGTCTTGCTGAAGCAGGAGTTGTGAAGAGGAAAGAAAAAACTTTTTAAATGAACAATGCCTGTTATTCTCAGGTGCCAGACTGACTGTTGTTTTATTTAATTGATTCACATTTTGTGTGTGTGTGTATCTTTGTATATACACACACAGGCATGTATGTATATACATACCTATACCTGTTCTAAAAATGGTCCCACTCAAGAACAAGCACACTTATCAGGCTATGTATTAAATATGCAACAACACATAATTCATATAGACCGTCTGTTGTGTCTGAAATAAAAGTATTAAACTGAATTTAGATCATTAAAAACTGGTTCTGGATTATCTAAATACAAATGTAGACTATTATTAGTATGTGTATATATACATATGCATGTGTGTGTGTGTGTGTGTGTGTGTATGACCTGGAGGTAAATAGAAATTTCAGTAATTATAATTAATGACAAGCGTTCTTTTTTGTATCTATATCATGAGCAGCTCGGCACGGATGAAACCCATTAATGAACTGTTTACAGACTTCAGCCACTGCTAAGAAAATATGGGATCAAAATCATGCCAGAGACAATTTGTGTGTGAAAAAGATTTTTCATGTAAAATAATGTTTTGAAGTTGTATAAAACAAGTCGTGCTTGTAAAAAAAAGTTATGAACCCACAGAATCATTTTGTGGTTGTGTGAGAAACCTTTGTTGAGGATGCAGAAATATTATTTGCAAACATGTAGATCAGTTTCGTAGTTGTGTTTTATTTTTTTGTGTGTGTGAAAATTGAATTTGTACCTGTAAAAGTTTCGCCACACAAAAATATCTGTACGAGTGCGACACCTAGGGCTCGTGTGCGACACTGCACCTACGAGCTCACAAAACAGAAACCTACAACCACAAAACTTTTTTACGGATTGAAGACAAGTCAAAGTCGTGCCACTAACAGCCAATCAGGACACTGCATTCTGGCAAGCCAAACAGCCAATGATGTGGTGGATTGGTGATGACGTTTATTTTTGGGGACGAAGACGATACCGTTAGCAAAGGCTCTTGGCTGCTAGCAGTCAGAGCGCAGCGGGAGCTACATACTTGGAGCAAGAGGGAGGCTGTTCAATCCGAAGTCGGCCACTGATCTGATTACTAACAGGCCTGCTGGAGAAGGCGGCTACTGGCAGAAGAACTTGGCCGGTTATTTTGGTGTTGATCGCCGCAGCTTATTGAATCGTATATTGTACTGGACGTGCGTTAGCTTTGAAAAGGCTAACGACTAGCACATCTTGGCTGGTCCCACTGGAAGCTGGCAACCATTTAAAGCTGAGTCGTATAATGCTGTGGTTACCGTGTCAAAGCCCCCTTAAAAATAAAAAAGAAAGAAAGAAAAGCAAAATCGTGTTTTACTGGCAGGTTGTGCAGTAAGCTGCCACCACATAGCCTACTGTTTACTTGATTGCTGCAGTCGTAAAAAAAAAAGAAAGAAAAAGCGACGGCGTTAGTCTTTTATAAAAGGCATGTGCGGTTATCTGGTTAATAAGGAAAGTAATGGAAAATTCTTTGTGTTCCTGTCACTCATGTGAATAGCCAGAGCTTCCTAGAACATTTTCAGTTTCAATGGGCTCGACTTCCAGGGAGTCCACATAGCCTATCTGTGCCAGCCCGTCCAGATCAAACGCGATGTCGGTGTTAAAAACACGTTTGATGCCCAAAGTGGGACGCTGGGCCACATAAAATCAGACACAATAGGCTATAGGAAATCTTAAAGAACCACTTTCTAACTACCAGGCCGATCAGATTCTGATCATCATTGTTGACACATCATTTGTGAACATTCCTACATTATTTTACAGCCTAAATAAAAGGACTAAATTGTATATGACGCACGTTTATTTATTTTGCATATATTTTCAATTAACACGTTTACTTTTTATTTCACATTACTGGTATGTAAGTTAAACGTTTTATTTACATTAGCCTACCAAACTTCTAATTTCTGATATTCACTCGTGTGTCTCTGGGATTCACTAATGACGCAGGGATTCCCCGACATCGACAGTCACTGCTTTAAGCATTGTGACTTCCACAGACACTGGAGGCAGGGGATGGCTTCATCTAGCTATTTGCATGAAGCCCTGGTGCTTCCATAAAAATTACGCACAAGGCTCGGCTGCGTTTCTCTTTTATTAAGGCGCTTTATAGCGCACCTGATGCGGGACAAACTGTTTCATAACAGCACACAACTTAACGCCCACAAGCTTTGTGTAGGGATAAAAAAAAATGCTTGCTACCCAGCCCTCCTCTCTCTCCCGTGTGACAGTGACAGCTCAATGCGTGTCACTGATTACCACCACGTCACCCATGCCAGACGTCACCATGACAACCAAAATTAAAATAATTATCAACCCCTGATCAAACACCAAAACGCTATTTATGGCTCCTACAAGCATCACACCTTCAGAATGCAGAGGATTGTTTTACATGAACAATGTTGGAACAATGTTGAAACCCAGAAGCGCGCAGTGGTCTGCTGTTGACGCATCACACAGAAAAACCCTACCGGCATAAGTTGACGGACCACGACGCACGCACGCGCACGTGGTGTCAATCGGGCTTAAAGGCTTTACAGATATCATAAACTTCATAAATAATGAGGACAACGTGTTTTTTAGTGGATGCGTTTCACCACACTGTTCCAGGCTCCTGCAGGTGACGGTTCTCCTGAAGCTGGTGAAGTCAGTTTGGAGAAGCAGAGGATTTTTTTTTTCTTCAAATAGGCTGTTATTAAAATACGGGAAATTTACAGAGTCCCGAGAGAGAGACAGGGGAGCAGGACAGGTTGGCGGAGGACGTCTGATCCCCCTGGCTGGGGGCTCAGGGGACGGTGGCGGTGGAGAAACACGGGAGTCGGAGGACGGTTGTGGACCCCAAGAGGAGGCCAACGGCCAGAGTGGAGGAGCGGCTGCCCGGGCCACGGACGGGGTGGAGTCCCGAAGGAGCCTTTGGCCAGGAGTGAGGGCGCCACAGACCGGGATGGATCCAGAGCCAGTTAAGGCAGCCAGTTCCATTATTTTATTACTTTTCATTTGAGCATTTATTGAGCCTATTTTTCCACTTATATTACTTTAGTACCATGTTTATTTCTTTAATAAAGTTCTTATTGTTTTTATTCAGTACTACCTGCTGGCGATGGCTTCCCTTTCTTGAAATAATGTTGATTTTTGGTTTATGTTAAATCTATCATGAATTGACCTCTTGCTTTTCAAAGTTGAAAAAAAAGACATTAAAACAACATTGTATTATAGTAACATTTATCATTGAATTAAAAAAAAAATCAGTTTAATGAACAAAGTAAACTAAAAATTAGATAACCTATCTGAGATTCCAGCTGACATGTTAGACGCTGGATAATTGATCAGTTGTTTATGTTTACTGATCAGTTGTGAATGAATGAGACACAGACAATCATGTGAACTCCAGCTTTATCAATGTTTGGAAAAAAAATAAATAAAAACAAACTTAGTTGCATTTCAATGACAAAGAAACGGATAAAGAAAATATCTGTGGCTAAAACTGAACATACCTGACAAACTGCTTTTCTCAATAAACAGTGAAGTTATCCATACAAGGCAGTTTACCTGTCAACTTGGCATTTACACGTCCTCCTTTACCAGTTAAAATAATAATAAATGGGCAAATAAAAGCCCCTTGTTGAACGCCTGGTAAGAGGTATCATGCCCGTTTAAGCACTTACACGGCTTAGCCTCAGTCTTTCATCACAACACAACTCATCCCCCAACATTCATGTACATGCGGAGGAAGAACACAATCCAGTGGGACTATCCAAGATGTGCTAGTCGTTAGCCTCTCCAAAGCTAACGCACGTTCAGCAAGACAGATGATCCAATAAGCTGCGGCGATCAACACCAAAATAACCGGCCAAGTTCTTCTGCCAGTAGCCGCCTTCTCCAGCAGGCCTGTTAGTGATCAGATCAGTGGCCGGCTTCGGATTGAACAGCCTCCCTCTTGCTACGAGTATGTAGCTCCCGCTGCGCTCTGACTGCTAGCAGCCAAGAGCCTTTGCTAACGGTATCGTCTTCGTCCCCAAAAATAAACGTCATCACCAATCCACCACATCATTGGCTGTTTGGCTTGCCAGAATGCAGTGTCCTGATTGGCTGTTAGTGGCACGACTTTGACTTGTCTTCAATCCGTAAAAAAGTTTTGTGGTTGTAGGTTTCTGTTTTGTGAGCTCGTAGGTGCAGTGTCGCACACGAGCCCTAGGTGTCGCACTCGTACAGATATTTTTGTGTGGCGAAACTTTTACAGGTACAAATTCAATTTTCACACACACAGAAAAATAAAACACAAATACGAAACTGATCTACATGTTTGCAAATAATATTTCTGCACACAAAGGTTTCTCACACAACCACAAAATGATTCTGTGGGTTCATAACTTTTTTTTACAAGCACGACTTGTTTTATACAACTTCAAAACATTATTTTACATGAAAAATCTTTTTCACACACAAATTGTCTCTGGCATGATTTTGATCCCATAAGAAAATGCATAATAATTTTAAAAAGGAAGCAAAAATTATGCTGTTTCAGTAGTTTTATCTCATTAACACACCAGTCATTTACTGGTGTTCATGGTGTCTTCACTGACTTTTAAGATGACAGTAAAATAATTTCACTGTGAACAGTTTTATGGATGAACTATACGAACATTTTAACTTATAGATTTAAACTGTTTCTACAGCTTTGAACATTGTCTACTATTGACCTAACTTTACGTTTTTCCACTCTAACCACGCCTGTTTCAAACTCCCTCACCTGACTCTGGCTCCAGGCTGGCCAGGTCCAGCTCTCATCTACAACGCACGTGCACGCATTGTGCATGTGACGCACTTCTTCTCAGCTGAGCAGCGTTGGCGGATCGTGCTGCTGTTCTTCACTGCTTCATTAAAGGTAGAGTCCGAAGTCCCTCCAGCGTTTCTGTTTGCAAACAACAGTATTCAAACTTAGCGCTCCTCCCTCTCAGGCTAACGGCCGCCTCGTTCTAGCTAGCCTCTTTAACTTCAAGCCTCTCCTTCAGAGCTCAGAAGTGGCTACAAGCCAAACTAGTATTAACCCTGGTTTTCCAAAGTGCATTATCTGAAGCTCTTACCTTTTCTTCGGTGCATACATGGTGTTTTCTTTCTTTCAGGAGTTGGAGTGACTGGCGTCTGCTCCAATCGTGAGCTCATTTCCACACAGCGTCGTGCTCTTAGCTCTGTCATTGGCTGCCGATATAAACAGAAATCTCCACCCAGAAACGTCCCTAACACACCAAAACCATGCAAAAGAGCGAATTACAGGCAGGGGGAGAGAGAGCTGCGTTCAAACGCACCACGGCACGGGAGTAGAGGCCCAAAGGCGGGTTTGAGACGGATTTCACTTGCTCAAGTCTAACGTTTATTTTTTAAAGGGGGAACTTCGGACTATACCTTTAAGGCTGGTTTTTACCGTAGGGTGCAAACTCAGCAATTAATGTGAGCTTCAGGTTTGACAGAAGGCCGTTTGGTTCAGACGTGCCGCTTCCTCACACAGAAAAAGGGAAATTTCTGAACGGGAAAGTTATGCAACAAAAACAGGCTGATTCGTATCTGTGCGCATTTTTCAGTGGTTATACGGTAATTTGGGACTTTTTCTAGTGAGTATACGGCGTATACCTGCGTATCACGTAGACTACACCACTGGTTTGGGGGATTTGACACCCCCCAAATTTTCGGCTGCGCCGTCCTTGCCCCCCCTTACATGCTACCTGCACCTCCTAGTGGGGCTGTCTAAATCCGGGCCTGCTGCAGACACCAGAGCAGCATACAGAAGAAATCCACAATATGAAGATTTAAAAACATAAATTATTTGGAACAAATATTGAGTCGCCATGTGGCTGAGAGCTCTCTGAGATTTACTCACCAAACAGAAAATGTACTGCTCGCATTTGGCGCCTGGCGAGTGCGAATTTCGGACCCTGCATACACACATACTGTATGTGAATACATTAAATCAAACAAGTCTGGCGTCTTCACAACAGGAATTTTTCATTTAAAAAGAGCTTTTGTTCTTTCTTCTTCACAACACCTACTTCATTTCAAAACACATTTCAGGTCTTTTTTTATCATATCAAAGTAATGAGAACATTCTTCCTTCAAAAATAACGAACTTTGCAAAAGCACAACAAAATGACGACGTATTGTCAGTTTGGTTACTTTGCGTGCTGCAGCTGCTTCAGGTTGGTTGTTTCTGCTGGTAAAGTCGCTCCGTGCGGTTTACACAACGTCGTGTTTTGTGTCGCATCATTCCGTCATAAATGTGAAACGTGTCCGTGTGTCAGCTCTTCTTTTTCTCCCCAGACTGGACGTTTTTAAGATCACGAAATGTGAGACATGTGAAACTGTTTATCATCTCCCCGGGTAACCAAGCGTGTGCAGGCCAGCCTCACTGCACAAGTTTGTGTTCTCATTGGATGTTTTTGCAACAACATCCCACCTTTCAACACAAACAGTTGTTCTGATTGGAAGTCATTGCTGTCGGATATTTACATCTAGTTTTTATTCAGTGACGAAAATGTCAATGATTTTCGTTATAGTTTTGATTCCCGTGTGTTGGTTTTTGTCTAGTTTTCATTGAGAAAAACAGGTCGTTGACGAAGACAAAAATTTTTCAGCAACAAAATTAACACTGTTTTAAACAACACGTCTTGTAGTCCAACGTTCCCGACTTCGTTTTACACGTCAAGACGCCCCATTTCATAGGTTGCACTGACCTGCCCTCTTCTGATTGGCTAACGTTTCGGCTTTACCAGGTTTTATTGGTTGAGAGCAGCATCATGTTAATAACATGAATTTAAAAAGTGTTCATGCAACAAAATCAAGTTGATCTATTTTTTCGTCTCATTTTCACACTGACAGAAATCCATCACAGAGACAGAAAACTAATCCCTGTAGTTATCACAAAACACTGAACAACCTCAGTCTCTGTGTAGTTTTTATTAGAGATTTCTCAGGTTCAACATCAGACAGAAGCCAGAAGAGGAAGCTGGAGACTTAAATAGGATCTAAAGTAGATTATAGTTGTAAAAGTAACGACTTCTTTCACTCAAAATTTTAGTTTTACACATTTTAAAGTATCAAATGTAAAAATTGCAAATAGAATAGCAATATTAGAAAAAAAACAATAAAACCCCCTCTCTCTCCCCCTCGTTCAGCCAATTCCTTCTCTCAGGTGATTTGTCCTGCAGACAAACTTCCTGTCTCATACAACAGCTCAGCTCAGTCCACTGTACTGGGTCAGGTTGACCTAAACTTCTGAACGTTGCCAGGAAACATGAAGAATTTAGACTTCTGACCATAAATCCTCCTTCAGAACAAAGTTCCTTCTTCCCCACTCAGCATTGACATATTGATTAGAGTTAAATAGTTCACTGTTTGGGCCTCATTTAGTTCAGCAGCTAGACTGAACTGCTGTTGAACAGATTTTATTCAAGTTTGATTATTACTGATTATTTCAGAACATTACAATCCTTCTTCAGAAGGTGTTGAATCTTCCATCAAACCTTCAACTTACCTGAAGATGATGATGGAGGCAGAAGAATGATCCCAGATAGAAAACTTCCTGAAACAGGATGGAAATAAACATGAGATGTGAGTCAAACATATTAAATGTGAGCTACATGTTACTTGATGCACAATGAGATACTGAGCATACTAATGAATACTGAAATACTATCACATGACATGATTACATATTAACCTGGTGTCTACAAACAGCCCAACCATGAATGACCTAAAATATGCGAGTACAGCTGATTAAATGATCCTAATGAAATAAATGGACCTGATCAGCACCCAGAGACGAACCAATGATTAAATATAATGTGGTATTTGTACAAATCAATACTCTATGCCCCTGCCTGTGCAGGGTGGGCATTCCCTAACCACCACTAACTGATCTCACAACTGTCTTCACATGAGGGTGAAAATTTAAGAGGTGAAAGTTGGTGAAACATCCTTCATGACCTCCACTAATTGAGCGATTGCAGCCAGAGCCAACTGTTTATGCACAAAACGGTCCAGATTCCTAGCATATCCACACACAAAACATGTTCCCTGATATTCTTGGAACGTGTCACAGTGGTCACCACCAAACCAGACCATCTTCCTCATCCTCACCCTTCATACTAAAACTGTTCTAATCTCCCATGATGACGACACCATGAATTATATCCTTACTGATGAAATTACCAGAAGATGGAAACTCAGAACTAAATAATATGAAAAATCAACTATTGAAACAGAAACATAATCCAGCTGGTCTTCTGGGAGACGGACCAGATTATACCCACTAGAATAAACTAGACTACACAACTGCACGTCTCCCCCAGAAGTTCAGCAGTGGCTACGAGGCTGAAACAAACAGCCAAGTTAGAAAAAACAAAGAAATTCAACGCTACGCAGCTCTAGAAAAATGAAAAAGCTGCACCTGTTTCTGCTGAAACTTTAGGCTGAGAATATACTGGCTGACCAACAAGGAGGAGCGTCACCAGAAAAGCAGAGCAGCCTGCATCAGACTCAGCCCGTGTGTTAGAGCTGCACCTGGAGGCTGTCTGGAAGAAATCTGAGGGGAAATGACCAGTAGGAGACGCTGGCATATTATTTTTAAAAGGAACAAAGTCCAACAATCTAGATGTTTATGGCTGGGTGAGCAGACATAAACGTGGCAGAATATCACCAAAGAGGAGCTGCGTGTCACCAAATTCATGTCCAAGGAGATCATTCTCATGAAAAACAATGGATTCAATCTAAATTCAGGGGAGGGAAATTTACCACAAACACCATGGTTTCATTCAGTTCAGTGAAGCTAGCACTTTAAGATGATTTTGGAAATAATGTGTTTTCCCTACTTAACATTCATGCTGCAGATGAAGAGAAACACTTTCCTAGAACTCATCCTTGTTCACCATTATTTAAATAACCAGCAGTGTTTATGGCTTATGATCAAAAAGCAATCCTTAAAATGGAGAAAAATGGGACACAGACCAATGCTGGGAGAACTGGGCTGCACCCAGTTGTTTTACTGGTGCAGCCAATGCAAAAAGTTAGTGTGGAGTCCTGTTGGCCAGAGATTAAGGGGGAGGGGAGCGAGAGGAAACCTAAGTAACTGTTTCCACAATAACTCTTCCTCCATTCTTTCAACACGTCCTGCTGGACGTTACAGGATTTTCATTTCACCTCCGTTTGATTTTTCTCACTTCAGTCTTGCAGAGAAAGCAAGACTTAAAGAAAAGAAAACATTTTCCGTCGCAACTCAAAACCACATCAAGCCCACAGATCCACCACTCCGCCGCAGCAACTAAACCTCACTAAACACCAAACATCACAAGCACACAAATCCCGGGATTATTACCACTTACCGATTAAAGCAAACACATCACACCAAGCTTTGGAAATTCTCACCTGCTTTCTCCACGAGGCTTCCCTCGATAACAACTCTTTGTCTGATCTTCTTCCGCCACGTCGTTTCTCTCCAGCGGGCTGACCTCCGCAGAGGACAGAAACCAACAATCATCAGTATCCAAGATACGTCTGAAAGTATTCATGAAATAATGTTGCAGAGAATACCTTGTAAAGAAGAGAAGCGGAGCCTCCAGATATTCAGTCTCTAAACTTTGTTCTTGTGATGTTCTGCTTCACTCCGCCTCGATCTGATGAAGAGAACTCCGATCAAAGAATGGAATGCGGAAGTCACGTGCTGCTGCTTCTTCTTCTTTTGGTTAAATAAGTAGGAAAGCTGATTCCATTGTTGTGGGTAGCAGAGTGGAGACGATCGTTTCATCAAAGAACTCAGAGGTAAGTGTTAAAAACAAAAATCACACTAGCTATTCTTTTCCATTGAAACTGGCTATGTCAGATAATCTTTGTAATTAGCTTAGATTACATTGTTTTAGACGTTAGTCAATGTACATTACGGTTTCATGGGCTAATAAAGCTACCAAGCTAACGTTAGCCATTTTTTTTAACCGTAGGAGGGAAATAGTATAAGGGGGTTTAAAATAAGGGGAGGGGGGTGGGGGGAGAATAAAATATATAAAAATAGGTATCCACATAGGCCAAACAAAAATGCATATAGTAGTGCCCATGACAGAAAAAAAAGGATTTGTAAATTAATTAGAGCATAAAATAAATGTGGATTATCGTGCTTTAAGATTTGAGTATGTTGAAATAAAATGTTGAAAATAAATAAGAAGCAGGGGGATTGAACCAAGTTGAGTGGGGGGAGGAAAGAAATGAGGGGAGAAAGGTTAGGAAAAATTTTAGTAAATATAATGTAAAAGTTAACTAGATATAAAGGTGTGAATTGTGGAGTGATGGATGGGGTGAGTTGAATGGAAAGGGTTGATGAGGAGAACAAAGGAATGAAAAAAAAGGAAAAGTTCTGGAGGAGAGAGAGGGAGAGTGAGGGAATAGCTTATTGTGAGCAGGGCTATTAGGTCTTGATGGGGCGAGTAGAGGGCGGCCTCTAAAAGAGGGTCACGTATAAAATAGAAGCGCGGGAGGGGGAAGTGAGGGGGGGGGGGAGGAGGAGGGAGCGAGGGGGAAAGAAAGTGGAGGCAAGAAATGAGGGTGTAGAGGGGGGGAGAGGGCGGGGGACCGGTAAGGGGGTTGGAGGGGGGGGGGGGGGCGGGGGGAGGGGGGGGGGGGGGGGGGGGGGCAGCGCGGGGGGGGAGGGAGGGTGTGGGGGACCGGGGAGAGGGGAGAGAGGGGAGGGAAGGAAGGGGGGGGGGGGGAAGGGGACGAGGAAGGCTGGAAATTGGTGGGGGGAAGGGGGGGGGGGGGGGGGGGTGGGTGGGGGAAGGGCGGGGGGGGGGGAAAGGGGAAAAAGGTGGGGGGAGGGGGCTGGGGGGGGGGGGGAGGGCGCAAGGTGCGGGCGGGGCAAAGAACACGAAGTAAACGGGGGGAAGGTGAGATGGGACCTGAGGTAAAAAGCAAAAAAAAGGGGGGGGAGAGACCTTGAAAGTAGCGGGGTGGGTGGGGTGAGCAAACGGGAGGAGAGATGGCCCCGGGGTGGAGGGGGGGAAAAGGGAAAAAGGAAGCCGGCTAACCGGAAGGCGGGGGGGGGACAAAAAAAAGAAGGAAGGTGAGCGGAAAAAAAGGGCCCGGCGAAAGGGAGACAAAAAAAAAGAAAAAAGCGAAGCAGAAAGAAAAAAAAAGGAAAAAAAAAGAAAATGGGGGTGGAGATGAAAGAAATGAGGGGAGAAAGGAGGCAAAATGTAAAATAAGCTAAAGTAATATAATAAGAGGTGTGAATATGTAGGAGTGGGGTGGTGTGAGTGAATGGAAATGTGTGATTGAGGAGAACAAAGGCAAGAAAAAAAGGAAAATAGGAGGAGAGAGAGGGAGAGGTAGTGGAACAAGAATAGGAGCCAGGTGACAATTACAAGGTACTTGTAGGAGGGACCGCAGAAGAGGAGCGGACACCGAGTAAAAGGCAAAATCACTTACCATGTACTGTGACAAAGCAAATAAAGAGCGATGATTATATGGCAGAAAATCATAATAGCGTTTTGTCTTATCATTTTATGTTATATTTGGCATAAATTAATGTTGTATAGTGATATGTTGTGTGAGTGTATGGACTCACGTTGAGGTGATATAGGGCTGAAATTGTTTATTGAGGAAAGGAGCTTTAGTGTTCGGTTTGGCGACTTAATAATTTAAATAATGTGAGGTGAGGGCAACATATATGTGGGAAAGTTGATAATATGTTGATTTCTGTGGTTTATGTAGGTCTTTCTGTCTTTGTATTTGAGCTGGATAAATTATTGTCAACTTCAATTGGCGACTTCCGAATGTTTCTTGTGCCGATGGAAACACAGACCGACACGTTACGTCATCTTCACAAACCGAGGCCTCGTTTTGCTCTGGTCAGTGATTCCTATGCTGACGACACAAGCTCCGAAACGAAGCTTCATTAGGAACGCCCCTTTTTTGAAAGCGTAGAGTCTCAGTTATAGGCACATATAATACTCTAAAAATAATGCATATGTTTTATATATTTTTTTTGCCACTATGTTATAGCTAGTTATGTTGTGTTGGCGTTATTGGGTTAGATTGAGAACATTTTAAACCACCTTGCAAAATTCTTTAACACTAGCTGACGTTAGCTGACTGCCACGGTCCAGGCAACTACGTATAAGACGTTTGCTTTATGATTTACAGTAGGCCTTCAACTTCATATAAAGATGCCTGCAGACTAACAGGTTAGGATCATGTGTAAGTGGTGAAATAAAATGTTGCATATCTTCCTCCTCTCTCTTTCTGTCCATCTTTATCCATCTACAGGCCCTTCAAATAAACCATTCAATGCCTAATATAGCTTATTTTCCTTATTTTGTTTTCCTCCAGGAGAGAACTAAGAACAGCTGAATCCTGACCCCCCAGGCCTCCAGAGCGTGGACCTGGTCACAGACCAACAGGTGAGTATGATGAGCTTATGATGAAATTAAAGGATGGCTTGAGATTTTCAGCCTGGACCCTATTTTCTATCTACAGTCATGAAAAAATGATAAAACGGGTGTTTCTCATTCTTAAATGTGATTGGCTGAGCTGCGTTCCAAGCCCGTGGTAAAACAGACTGTAACCCACACGTAGATCCACAAAATATCCCTGCACCAGCATAAACAGATGTTGCGTTGCCTAGCAACCAACTGCTCTGTGTTCAGCCCACTTGTTGGATTACATTTGTTTTTAGACTTTTGTAGACTTTGTGGTGAATTTTGATATTCTGGTCATGTTGCCTCGCATTTGCAAAGCAGCCGACATCATACTGTATGTCTGCACAAAAACACCTGCCGCTAAACGCACACCACCGTTTCTCCAAACATTATTTTTACAGCAATATTAATGGAAGTAACAACATTAACAAGCCCAGATGGCCTGAATTGATGAGAGCTAATGGCCGAGTATGTGTAGCCGGATTTTGGAAAACAAATGTCCTCCCTCCTCCAACTAAGAAAATAAAAAAATCGAGACCACACCACCTTGTTTTTGGAAGAAAAATCCGCCCACACCGAACTGCAGAAGTGCGTTAAGCACATTCACAGGGTTGAGCTGTTTCTGAGGGTTCGTTCAGAAACAGAAAATCATTCAAAGAAAATAAGCAGACTGCTGCAATGAAATGAAAGAATGAAACTCAGGGCAGAACTCAATAGAAAGTTTCCCTTTTCATTACATTATTGTGATTAGAAAATAGATTTTTGCCACATTTAGGGGAAAATGTTGATCATCTAAATTCCCAGTTGCATTTATATTTGATTTTTTATTGAGCAAAAAAAAATAAACTTTTTTTTTTTTTTACTGATTTCCATTGATCATTTTTACGTTATTTTGTTCTCAATGCGCACTGCTATGAATTGCCTGAAGATTTTCAACTAGAGGTTGTTGTTTTAACTAGAGGTGTCCCCAGATAGTCGACGATTCAACAATTCATTTCCAGGACTGTGCTTCGACTGTCAGTCTCTTAGTTGAATAATCGCAACATGTGGTTACCACACAAAAATCATACCATCCTGCAGTAGGAGGAGGCTGAACGTTTGATTTTTACACAATATTCATTTGTTCTTTAAATAATTCATGTTCTAGGTCTGTTAGCAGCCGAATAATTCTGTTATTATAAGTGTGGTATAAAGCAAAATGCGCCGGGCAGGCGGGTTTAAACCGCAGTCTGCCGGTGAGTCACGTGCGCGCTGACCATACAGCCAGAGATGTCTCCATGACCAAGTAGCCAGAGACATGATGAAGGACCCTTAACTGTCACATCATCATCATCATTGTAGTTTCTTCCACCGATTTACAAAGTCAGTCTGTGAAGGTGGAAACAGTCTGACAGACATGACCACCGCGTCTACTCCCGTGCGTAAAGCTCCAGATGGATGCTGGTGCTGCTGGAGGATTATTCAGATTGTATCAGGAAAGAACGCGTTTTTAAGAACCATAATTTCCTGAATCATGAAGCCTGCGGCTGATATCACACTAGAGCAGCGCTTTAATCTTTGTCCTGAACTGGACCGCCGTCTCGCTGCGTCGGCTCTTGAGCGCACATGTGGAGCCGTTCCTCGTGAACGGGACAGACCAGGAGAAGATGCTGAACCATCCAGCAAGTTGAGGAATAATCATGACTGTGATGTTCTGCACATCCCCTCCACCTTCACTCCACACCATCTAGAGGAGATTCTCCTGTTGGCGTCATTGTTAACGAAGCGGCAGCTCTCCAGTTCTTCGCCTTTTTACTGCACTTTCTAACTTTTACTTTCCGTTTACATGGATATAACTTTGTACTTCGTTATGAGCCTTTTTTTTTGTGATTGCCAGGGTTCCCGCGGATCCTTAAAAAGTCTTTAAAGGCATTGAATTCATAAATCTAAAATTAAGGCCTTAATTGGCATTAAAATGTCTTAAATTCATATTTCAAAAGTCTTAAAAATTTTAACACATGATTAGAAAGCTTTCATCATTGGAAGTAGTTTCAAATCTCGAAAGAAATAGTAATATTTATTTATTTTAAATAATTTACCAAATGACACCTGTGGTAACATTGCGCAATCACAATAGCAGAACCAACAAAACAGTGACGGTTGCAGCCGGGACTCTAAAATCAGGTGCACGTTGTTCATGATGCAGCTGCTTTGGGGGTGAGTGATTGAGTTTTTCGTTAATAGACTAAACAATCTAATCTTATTTATGTGGTTTACATGACTGCATGTCATCGCTGCTCTGTGTCGCGCTCAGCTCTGTTTCTCTGTGATGTGACACGTGTCTGCGGCGCGACCGCAGGACAGACCGCGCTCAGAAAACACGTCAACTACCTGAAACTCAGACACAAATATCAAAGTTTTAAAGCTCTGCCAAGAAGGTGGAGATAGAAAGACTCGCACTCCTTTCCAGTTGTGTAATATGCGGAAAACGTTGTGTATGTTGTGGAAACGCGCACAGCTGAAGCCTCCATGGCTTAGATGTAGGCAACATTGTGAGATCCCTCAATGTGCACCAAAAATAGGCTTTTAAATATGAAATGCTTCACAAAAAAAAAAAAAAATCCGGGTAGCATGCCGCTGGACCCCCCCTAGACAGGCTGTATCCTTCTCACCTTTTTCACCCCTGACCTGTTTTCATGTCTGTGAAAACAGCGGTACTGTTGTCTCTGAACACCATCATTCTTATTCACTTATTCTGTGAAAACACTTAAAAGGGAGCTGAAGACTTATAATGCGCAATGCTCCCAGACTCTGTGTTGGGGTAGTTACTCAAAAAAAGTAATTTGTTACTAGTTACTCATTACTGCTGTAAATTGCAATGAGATTACTTTACTAGTTACTGCAGTTGAAAAGTAATGTCACTACTTATTACTTTACCATTTCTCATATTATTGTGGACAAAAAAACAACGATATCACTTCTGTATGCAAAGTGTTTACTGTATAATTGTATGCAAAATAGCATATAAAACCATATGAAATAATAACCCTTTCAGCAGAACGAGATATAGTATGCAACACTGTGAACAAACAAACTGATAAAGGAGACTATAGGAGGTAGTTTCATAAGAAAAAAAAATCTCTTCTGAAAACAAAGAGTCTTTCATTAAATTAAACAAAATTCAAAAAGTCTATAAAAAAAAGAAGAGTTTGGTCATTTTGTGCTATAAAACAGAATTGCATAAAGCTGCAAAAGCTTATAAAAAAGAAATGAAAAATTAAATGATTTTGACAGAAAATTCACGTCGTCGTAGAACATTCATTTTGTCATAGCTCATTCTCCTCTGCCTCCTGAAGACATAGCTGCCAGAGGCAGTCACAAATCAAGACTATTAAATTATTAAACCTCGTAATTATTATGCATATGCAGAAAAAGTGCAACAGTGAAAACAAAGTGCAACAAGATGTTCAGCTCACAAACTTCCTCCCATTCATGTTCTCTCTATTCTTCAAAATATCGATTGTATCGCATAAGTAAAAGTCTTTCAAATCTTTTATCTGTCAGCCTGTTCCTCCTTGGGGTCAGAACAATACTGCCCAGGCTGAACAGCCTTTCCACTGGTGCACTTGATGGTATTGGCGTGTTGTACTGCCTTGCAATTTCTTTAATCCTGGGGAAGCTGGAGAGAACCTGCCAGTCTGATCTGGGCAATTTTAAATACTCCATCACCTCAGTCTCTGCTGTGTAGGAAAACTCCTCTTCAAACTGAAAAAAGTAATTGTGATTTGAGGTAGCAGAGGTCTGAACGGCTGGTCTCATCAGTGGCTCTTCAGGGGGGCACGACACTCAGAAATCAACATGGTTTTAGCAGCATCTCTTCTCTTCTCATCCTTCAGCCAGCGGAGCTTGAATTTGGGCATCGTTGCAGCAGCCATCAGAGCATCTTTGCTGTCCAAGACAGATGCAAATCTGTCTTTGATTGCCTGTGAAAACAAATAGTAGGTTACATTAGAAAAACATAGGTCAGTTTTTAAAACCTCCTAAATTTTTCAGATTATTCAATATGTTTACCTGTACAATTGCATCAGGCATGCCAGCTGTCATCTGGGAAAGGCCATCCTTTAATGCAAGCAACTTTGACATGAGAATCTCCAAGGTTGGTAGGAGTGTGCCGTAGTAGCAGTCATCTTCTCCTTGAAGTATATCTAAAGCAGCAGCAAGAGGTTTTGACACTGCACAATATTCCTTCAGGAACTGATACTCTCGCTCAGTGATGCCCTTAACATTCAGTCTCAAACAAATGGTGTTTAAATCTCTGATTGGGATTTCTGTGATGAGAGACAAGGCATCATGAGTCGAGTTCCAGCGTGTAGCATTGGGAATGATGAGCTTTCTTTTTTAGTACATCCTCAACCTGGTCTGAGGCCACAGTAGAGCGACTCGTTTTTGTCCAGAGAGCTGTACACTTGGCGAGAGCACTTCTGTAAACTGCTTTACAGTCATTGTTACTTGTTAGCCATTTCTCCAGGTCATTTTTATAGATCAAGTTTAGCGTATGTGAGGCACAGCGCAGATGGGGTGGCAGTGAAAACGTCTCTGATCCTGCAGAGAGCATTTCAGCAACATCAGTGAAAGTGACCTCATCCTCATCAGCAGATGCGACAGTCAGAGCCATCATCAGGATGGGATTCAAATGTTCTAAAGGCTTTTACAAAATTGCTGCTATTATTGGTGACACATGATGTTACTTTATGTGATAGTCCAAAGGCTGAATGAACTTGCTCTATTTCGCTAGCAATGACATCATAGGTGTGTCTTCCTCTCACCCTCTTGCAAGTAATGGCAGCCTTCTCACGTTTAAAAGTACTGCTGTCTATCCAGTGCACCGTCATTCCTAAGTAACTTTTGTTGTTGGCGGACCATATGTCCGCAGTGGTGGAGACATAATCCAGGGACTCAAAAGTTTTTTTCAGATTCGATTCCATCTCGGAGTAACACTTGTCCAGGTACTGGGAAAACGTTTTCCTGTCGGATGTTGACTTGCGAGTTGCAGGTATTTTCTCTATTATTTTTCTAAACCGGGGCGATTCAATAGTCGACAGGGGAAGCATGTCTTCTACAATGTATCCTGCTACTAGCTTGTTCAGTTCTGTCTGTGTTACCTGCTGCTGCCGTCCAAGTCCAAAACATGCCGACTAGAGCCCGACCGATATGGGATTTTTGAGGCCGATTCCGATACCGATATTGGGGGCTTTAAAAAACCCGATATCCGATATATTGGCCGATATCCGATATCGGCCGATATCCGATGTCAGCCGATATATATCAGCCAGGATATTAAAAAATGAACATGGACATACAGGACACATTCTGTCTAACTGTAGTCCAACTTAAATTCTTAAAATGACCAAAATGTGATTCAATACTAAGAATCAGATCATCCAGAATCTGTGATGATGTTTTAGGTGGTGACACAGATTTGTTGTGTTTTCTGTCTTACTGGTGCTGCAGCCCAGGTTAACGTTCACACCACAGATGTTGCATCTAACACCTGTTAAATCTTTGTGAAGTGGCTCCACACCTTACTCTTCTCCACTTCCTGGGAATGAATATATATACATTTAGTGTATTTTAGTAATTAGGTTTCAATACTATAGATGACCATTTCAAAATGAAAACAATTTGCTGCAAACAGCTTACAGTGATCACACACAGACTAATGGAAGGTGTTTTTAAATGATATATTTTTAAAGACTCATTCACTAAAGCACCTTAGAAATATAAATTTGTCATCTTTAAGCTTCAAAAAGTTCCATCTTCCACTTAACACAAGGGACTAAAACTAGATTTAAGAGCAATGTTGCAGCTTTTAAATCTAAACAGAATTACAAATAAATACATTAGTTGGAGCTTTTTAATTAGTTTAACAAAAAAATTAAACTTCTGAATTTACGAGTCCCAGTAAAACCTGCATGGTATGAAGTATAGAGGGACACAATATAATAATTTTATATTAGATAACAGGAGATGGAAGTTAACAGTTGCATTTATCTCGTTTGTGTCACAATGAGGCGACTTACACAGCGTTTACTGCTGTTTAACAGTCTGACATTAGCTAATAGTAGGATGGAGTTAGCAGCTGCATCTTTGTTTATTTCACAAAGAGGCAACTTGCACTGTTAAAATGCTAATATTGTCGCTAAAACTAGCGCATTTAAAACTCGCCTGTCCTCCGTAATGCGCTCTAACAGCGTGTTTCCTCGAGGACGTTTGTTGTCACGGAGCACTAAAGTGTAGTTTTATGTAGTTTTAGAAGTCACAGCTTACCAGGAGGAAACTATATGTCTGCATCGGTCTGCTGTCCTCTGCCTGCGTAGCGCGTGTGTGTGCGAGGGGGAGTAGGGAGGGGGTGCAGAGAAAGCGCTGCTCTCTGTAAGGGGAGGGGGAGGAGGCAAGGAGCAGCACGAGCAGCTTTCAGGAAGGGAGGGGGAGAGCAGAAGCGCGCAGCAGAAGTTTCTATTTGCCGTTTGAAGTAAAACTAGAATTTTCATATCGGCCACATTTTGGCCGATGCCGATTAATGAGCCAGACGCCAAAATCGGCCCGATATATCGGTCGGCCGATATATCGGTCGGGCTCTAATGCCGACAGCTTTGCTTGTTTCGGCGGGGTCGGCTGCTGTGAGCCTTCTTCAGCCGCCTGGCCAGCAGGATCTTTTGCCACAAGTTTGGTGTTGCCATGCTGCACCAACAAATGCTTAGACAGGTTGCTCATTGACTTGGGACTCGTTGAAAGACACCGGTCTCCCGCACATAGGCTGCATTTTACGCGAATATTTTTGTCCTTTCGTGCAATAAACTGAAAGTAATGTGAGTATCGCCACTGGTGGAAACTCCCCGTTTCTGTCGCTGTCTCTGTCTCCATGCTCCTTTCTTTCCGCCGCCGTAGTCTCCATGTTCCTCTTTCTTTCCCTCGCAAATGCAGTGACATCACATATACAAAGCTTGTCTCTATGGCAACAGCCTCAGGAAGCGCACAGGCAGCGCTGGCAGGTATCTCTTGAAGAGATCACAACCTGTGATTAGAGAACTATACAAATCAGCAAACAGGGCTTGGATAACGCAGGAAAGGTCGTTACTATGGTCTAGTAAAGTAATTTCACTACCAATATTTTACATGTAGCACATTACCCTACTTCATTACCCATAAAAGTAATATCGTTATAGTGATGCGTTACTGTCGTCCCAGCTCTGCTAGGGGATAGGGACGCAAACAAAAGACTGGTTTCAAGATGGAAAATGGAGTGAAGATGTTTTATTGTTCAGAGGTGAATTAAAGCATTAACAAAAAACCTGGAAAACTGTAACTGAAAAAGGAGATGGGGTTAGCGATGCTGCTCAAAGGAACAAATAAAAAGACAGACAAAGCCTAACACTGAAAGGGAAACAAAAATGGGGAAAAATACAAACCTAGGCTAGGAACCAAAAAGGGAATGAGCAGCACCATAAACTAAGACCTGTTACCAAAACCAAACTACAAAAAAAGACCTAGCTATCCCAACTCCAAACTATCAGTGAAAATGAAAGGAAAGGGAATCTAACAACTAAACCAACTAACCAAACTAAAACACCTGGAAATCAAAACCTAAAGACAAAGTTACTCGAACTAAAGACACCAAAAACATAAACTAAGGACAACTGTTGCCAGGCCAAGCAGTTGCCACTGACTGAAGGTGTGGTTGGCTCTTTTGTAGCTGCCAGGCCAGCAGCTCCAGGTGTGTCTGATCTGCAATCAGCACTGAAGGGAGGAGATGATTGTGGGGGAGCCAGGCCAAGGGGAACAGAGGGATCGAGCAGGATGATTTGCATGTAAAAATGAAAGACAAAAGGGTTAGTAAACCAGGCGGCCGTAACAGTTACTTTGTAACGCGTTACCCCCAACACTGCCCAGACTCTGACATTGCTCACTCGTTTGCACGCGGTTCTGACAAGACGGACATGAAAAAGAGTAAACACTAATGATTATAATGTGTTTTATGATGCTAGATTGCGACAAAATGCTTCATGAATGCAGCAGAATAGTTATTTGAAATGAATACCTCTCTCCCTGTACTGTTTTTTTTCTGAGGATTCATGATAAGTACATCCTTCTATGTATTTTCCATGTCTTCAACTTGGGAAATGTTTTTCCAAATGAAAGTTTTTCACTGGGTCAAAAAGTCACGTTTTATATTAACATAATCATTTGAGTCAAATTGTTTCTAACCCTGTGTAAATGATGTAGTGCCCCCCGCCCCGCCAGTCTGTGTTAATTGTGAAGTTGGTCTTAAATTTAATTTCAAATGGCATTAAAAAACTTAAATCTTAAATTTAACTTCCCTTAAGCTGTAGGAACCCTGGATTGCGTAATTAATTTATTCAGTGAAGGTTATTATATTGGAATTCCTCTTAATATGTTTGACATTTGGACTATGCGCCGCACGAACTGGCTGTTAGGCCGTTTTAATTCTCTTTCCCGACTTTAAATTAAGCAAAAAAAGAAACAAATAAAAAATGTAAGGTTAATGCCTACAGTGTTAACTGAAAAATAAAAATCTAATGAATGAAATGTTTCACACAAACATACCTTCAAATTTTCATTTTGTTAAATATTTGAATGGATTTAAATGAGCAGACATGTTTTATAGCCTAAACAGTGATGTAGAAAAATGAAAGTTAATAGAGACGTCCTGTTGTTATCTTATGCCAAGTGGAAAACTAAATTGATTTAATGAGGTGTTCTAGCTCTTTCTCTGGAGCAGGTAAAGATGCAAATGAGATTATGAATCAATAAGGGAAAAAAACAAAACATGATTCGACTGTTGTCGACGACTGGCATGATCTGACAAATCAGGTTCGACTATGAAAATTCTTAGTCGGGGACACCCCTAGTTTTAACCAATGATGTGATTGTTGTTTCAATCAGTTTCACTCATTTTGGCGGTATGAATGAGTCAGAAATGGGAGCAAGGTAAGTTTGTATGAACACGTAGATTTCTTTGAACTCTCTGGGTAACAGACTCTGTGACTCCAATGACTCAAAAACCCAATTCTCTTTGGTGAGTGACTCATTCAAAATTAGGTTTAAAATCACTAAACCTGAGAGAAGGAATGAAGCTGGAGGTGATTGTAGTGTGAGAGAAATGTCCATCACAAACCACAGAACCAATAAAAGGTGACATGAATGTGTGTTGTGGTTGTTGATCAACAGATAAAGTTGAGATGCAAATAAGCTTTTCATGTTTAGAAGGTCTTTTCTGCAAAATAATTATTTGATATTTTATACTCTTAACATTTATGATTGAGGTATTATATGTGCAGGCATATTAAAAGTGTGACTTTCAAGATGTTCTGAGGGAGAGAGGTGGAATTTTTCTGTTGTGTGGTGACGAAATCCAGCTTGATCTTTCTTTCCCGTTTCAGTGTTCCTGCAGAACTGCAGCAGTTGTTGGACATTACAAAGTGGTTTCCCTGTAAGTGAAGTCTGGACAAACGGGACCCAGAGCCTTGCCACATAAAAGAGGAACCAGAGAAACTGCTGCCAAATCAAGATGTGATGGAAGCTGGAATGACATCGGGCTACATGGGTCAGATGTAAACAATAAAGTAAATTTAAAGGAAATGGTTCACACGAAGAAAATAACAGTTAGATGTGACATTTGTGGTGAAATTTGTAATCATAAAGTAGATCTTAGGAAACACATGAGAATCCACACAGGAAAGAAACTATTCAGCTGTGATGAATGTGGACAAAGATTTAGTCGAAAGGAAAACTTAAACACACACATGAGGGTCCACACAGGAGAGAAGCCATTCAGCTGTGATGAATGTGGACAAAGATTTAGTGTAAAGGGAAGCTTAGACAAACACACGAGGGTCCACACAGGAGAGAAGCCATACAGCTGTGATGAATGTGGACAAAGATTTAGTCAAAAGGAAAACTTAAACAAACACATGAGGGTCCACACAGGAGAGAAGCCATTCAGCTGTGATGAATGTGGACAAAGATTTAGTGTAAAGGGAAGCTTAGACAAACACATGAGAATCCACACAGGAGAGAAGCCATACAGCTGTGATGAATGTGGACAAAGATTTAGTCAAAAGTCACACTTAACCCAACACATGAGAATCCACACAGGAGAGAAGCCATACAGCTGTGATGAATGTGGACAAAGATTTAGTCGAAAGGGAAACTTAGACACACACATGAGAGTCCACACAGGAGAGAGAGCCATACAGCTGTGATGAATGTGGACAAAGATTTAGTCAAAAGGGAAGCTTAGACAAACACATGAGCATCCACACAGGAGAGAAACCATACAGCTGTGATGAATGTGGACAAAGATTTAGTGAAAAGGGAAGCTTAAACCAACACATGAGAATCCACACAGGAGAGAAACCATTCAGCTGTAATAAATGTGGACAAAGATTTAGTCAAAAGGGAAGCTTCAACAGACACATGAGAATCCACACAGGAGCTAAACCATTTCCCTGTGAGGTTTGTGGTGAATTATTTAGATGGCCTAAAAGTTTAAAGGGACACATGCTTGTCCACACAGAATGAAGACAACAAAGCTGAAGATTTTGCTGGAAATCTCTAAATAATGTGTGTAGTGTCGATAAATGTGTGTTCGAACTTCAGGGGTGATTTTCCACAAAGATCTCTCAGGAAAGATACAACTGGAAAAGTCAAACAAATTTATCCCTTTCTCATGCAATAAAGCCAGTGTAAGTTCACACATCATACACATTTCCTCTCATTTAAACTACTATGATCTCCCACATACACATAATCTCTCATGTGTACAACTATGAGCTCGTGCACACATGGGTTTTGCATACATCACTGTTATCACTCATTAAAATGGGTATAGGATGTATTGATCATCTTGCTGTTTTCATTCATAATCGTAAGAATGTTCTTTTTGTCAGACATCTTGAATCAGATCTTACCTTTCTGACATTTTCAGCTGTCACTTAAATCTTCCTCAGAGCTTTCAGGATTTTCTGGTGTGAAGTGTCTTTTAATACAACTGACCAGGAAATCCTGATGTGACATGTCTCAATCTTATAACCTGACACGGAAACTTATGAAATACCCGTACCTGGTCACGTCTGTCTTGTCTGGGTATAAGGTGTTTTGGATCAATGGATGTTTTAGTAGCATGTACGTTTGAATTTGATACCTTTTTAAATATATGTTGATCATGTGTGTATGTGGAACTTGATTTATGTGTATATTCAAGTGATTATAATCATATAAACATGTCAGAGGGGTGTGTAAGAGTTCAACATGTATTTTGTCCTTTAAAGCCCCTCATAGAGGACCTTCAGAGTCCATGAGGGCTTATGATGTAAAGCAGGTCACATAAATAAGAAGGCCAGTGAACATCACAACATTTTTAAATGACTAAAACAACCTTAAAATCAATCCTTAAAGGATCAGGATTGTACTGGTGTCATGTGTTTTTTTCCCTCTGGTCCTCATCAAAACACATTCTGGGGTAATTGTAGATTATCCCAGAATGTGTAGACTTTTTGGGACAATCAGAGAAACCAGATTACATCACAGAAACTGGATCTACTAGAAATAAAAGCATACATTAATACCTCCATGCTAGCTAGAGAGAGGAATGGCTGGACTATTGTGATGTTTAAGATGATAAAATCCTGTCTTTGTGACATTTCTAATGTGTGGAATAAAATCCAGCTCAGTCTTTAAGATAAATTTGACCTGACTTGAATCCCTGTCTGCTCATCCTGGCTTTTTTTGTCAAGAGTTTTTGTGTCTGCATCCTCCACTCTTATTTCATCTAACTTCATGATTTATAAATCAAATATAATCATTTTATATTTTCCTTTTTTATCTACTCCTGTATGAAATGTAACTGTTTTCTGTTTCTAATGTAACCATTTTTCTGTTCATATTTTTACAAGTGCTTGATAGAAAATATGCAGCATTTAGTTTGACATTAGACCTTATTTTCTTAGAAATATTATGTAACACCTTTATGAAGAGTCACCAGGTTTGAATCAAGAACACGGAGGTGAGAAGAGAAAGTGAGAAGGACTGAGCAGAGTATTGTTAAAAGAATTGGTCAGGAAAAGAAAAATTCAGTCAAGAATAGGATGTGACTTGCTTGCTGTGCAGCTGTGTGCTCTGTATTGTTCTGATTAACACATAATCTGAAAGTCCTTTGTCCAGAGTGTCCTTGCTGATGTTTTCAGTCATTGTATGAACTTTATTTGTGACCAAAAAAATCAATAAAACTATAGACCTTGAAATAGGGGTCTAGAAAAGGCAACAGTTTCCAATTTATTTGTGGGGGATCCTGTTTAATGGGCTCCACTGGGATCAATGGAGAAGTACGGGTACTGGGGGCAGGTCATGAGGTCAGGGTCCACACCCAGAGTGACCCCTTCCCGTCTTCCCAGATCTACTAACAAGTGACTGAACAGGTTTTAATTGGTGTAGTTTAGTCAACTTTCCTCTGGTAAACAGAAAGTGGTCTGCAGGACACCTTGTTGGGATTTCTTGAGATAAAGTCCTGACTAGTCAGTGTCAGACCGTGTCATTGGCCGTTTTGTGTATTTCTACAGGTAAGTCCCATTGAGACACACAGTCTCTTTTGCAAAGGAGATCTGTTTCCCAAACGTACATGTCTTTAGATTGTGGGAGGAAGCCGGAGTACCCGGAGAGAACCCACGCATACACAGGGAGAACTTGCCACGGTTCCAACCCCTCCCCAGCCAAGGATCAAACCAGCAACCTTGCTGTGAGACTGCAGTGCTAACCACCACGCCACCGCCGCTGATACAGCAACTGTTCTGCTTGTCATTGAGGAGCCAAACTGCTGAAAAGGAAACGCATGTGTCAAAGAATCACAGATCGTTCTCACAATACTATCCTCCAAGACACTGCCAGATGAACCAGTTAGAAAAAATAAGGTGTCAGGTGTTTGGGACTAGTAGCAGGTGTTCTTAAAAGCCTGATAACTTGCATTAAACTGAATCGCTGGAAGGCCGAGTCATTGGAAAAACCCACATTTTAAAATAATAATTCATAAGAAAACAAACTTCCCTGCCTCAAAGACAAGTACGTTACACCACATTCACAACACTTACCCTGATTTTCACATTATGGCACACATTCACATTATTTGATTGTATATTATAATATCAAATATGTTTTTGATGATTAAGATATAGAATAATACAATATACAATAATTAAAATGATATTTGTAGATGACAAGTTGGAGTCTGCAACGTTTATAGTCCAAAGAGCCATTTTTCATCTCAACTTACATAAATAAAGTCGCCCAGAGCTGCAAATGTTCTATGGCCAATAAATTTGCAAATATATAGACATTTCTGGGGGTTTTAGACATTTTTTCTGGTGAGATGGAGTGCTGAGTGGACAATAATGAGGATTAAAACTAACTTTTTTGATTTTGGCAAAAGGCTACAATAAAATAAATAGTGAAAAGTTTAACGGGGTCTGAATACTTTCTGTACCCACTGTAAATGCTTATTATATGAAACTTGTTATCTTTGAAGAACAACAGTTTTATTTTTTCTTTTCAGTTTTTGCCAGGGGATGCGCCCCGACTGCAGCATCTCTTTTCCACGCGTGTGATTCTGCTGTCAGTTACAGTTTTATGAGCTGCGGTTGGTTTGATTCCGCCTCATATGAGCCGCCGGAGTCCTGCACGCAGCTCAGAGCTGTATGATGCTGCATCCCCGGGCAGTACAGGGTTAAATGCACGCAGCAGCTGTTAATCCAGACGGGAAAGTGAAGGCAGCTGTAGCGCTGAACTGAGCCAAGTTCAGAAAGTTTGATCCATCTGTCAATGAATTCATCATAATGTGTAACACATTGTTCATATTTGGCGACACAACGTGACGATGCGTGCTGGTTTGACATTACTGGTACAGCACGTGCACCTGTTTGACAAGGCTGCTGCTGTGTGTTGTGACCCGCAACAGAGTCACAGAAAAAAAGAAAAGAATGCCGGTTAAGCTTTGTTTGCCGTTACATAACTGGGTAAAATCGAAGCACACATTAAATTCTCTGTTGTTTCACAGTTTATTTAAAATCTACAGTGTTGGTTTTATTTGCTGTCCAACAGATAAAGAACCAAACGTTCTCATGCTTCTTAGAAATGGAGAAATAACCAAATACTTTCCTTTGTGATTTCCACAGTCATTCATAAATGATCAATTCCTCATTAATTTGCTGTTAATTGGTGTAGAAATGCTAAATATCTTGTTTTAAAAATGTGATCGAAAGAATGTAATTAATTAGAGGAAGTGTCATAAAGTAAAATAAGAATACATAAAAGGAAAATATATAACCAATGTGACACCTCCTGACTCCCCAATTCCATCTATGATTTAAATTAAATAGGATTCCGAATCAGATGAGGCTAGTGTGTTGATGACCCCCCCTCACACTCACCAGCTGTATCACCATAGCTACAGCATGCTGTAGGGAAACACAATCTGTCTTTTTTTGTTCAATTATAGAAGTATCGGATCAGAACTCAGTATCGGCCGATCCTCAAAATCTAATGACCTGGAATCGGAATCGGGGGGCAAAAAAACCCTGATCGGGACATCTCTAATAATTAGCGTAGTTTTAGCCATAAATAATCCCTCATGTATACGTGTTGGTGTGATTTGTTGTCATATGGAGGCGACCAGCCGCCCGCCGTCTTCTGTATGAGTTGATGTTAGCTGCTAGCTAAAACGGAGGGATGCAGTAACGCAAATAAACTCCTAAAGGAGGGACGAGGAAATCCTGTTACACTCATCAGCTGAATAACACAAAGACAAGATGTAACGCTGATATTTAGAATAATAATCTTTGTTTTTCCTGCATACCAGTCCTATATACTTTTTATTTACGTCTTCACAGCTCCATCATTTCTAAAACTGATGTTGTAAGTTAAAATGAGAAGAAATTATTCTCTTTTCTGTTATTTCTGTTTGAATAGTAGTTTTAGTGAGAACTGTTGATGCTCTTATATACCTTCATTCTGGCCGCGGTGTACGGTGATGCTTCTCAACCAGACAGATGTAAATATCTCTGAATGCAGCTCAGCAGGGACGTGGTGATGTTTAACGGCTCGTATACAGCAGTCGCTTCTCTATACGGGT
>JALJCO010001126.1:0-127708 GCA_023101725.1 Atherinomorus stipes
AAATATTTTTCATTTCATTACATCCACATTCCTACTTCTTGACCATAAAGGTCTTACAGATGCAACACTGTCATATTGGATGTTGTTCTCAAAGTACAGAGAACTTCTGAAGTTCAGTCACAGTTTATTTTAGTCTTTTCATCACTGGTGGCAAAGTAAGAGATATAGTCGTTCCAATCTTCCTCCATCGTAGATTTATTGAAGCCACAGTGCTTCTGGGGACTTTCAAAAATGTAATAACGGTTTAATATCTTTTGCCCTGATCTACCGTAAGTTGCAATCTCACCATTTTTTTTGAGGATGGACATCGTGTTTCTGATTCTGTCTCATGAAAGAGTCTTATTTATATTGTGGGGTCTTCATGAGCATAAATCTGATTTTCTCCAAATGACATCTAGTCTAGTCTCAGTTCGATATGGTTGGTATTAAAATTTTACAAACATTTCAAAGAAAATGACTATCAAATGTGGAAAAACTTGATTTTAACTTGTAAAGTTGCTGCAAACTAGCCTGGCTAACACCATGCATGGCATACACGGTCAGCAAACGTCTACACATGGCTTTGAAGGTGCTTAAACATTTATTCAGTACTTCTATTATCCACATTTACCCAATTTTTTAGGGTCACTCATTCGCATATTGTTTTAGTTTACAATTTTCATATTGTAAACAGCAGTGTTGGGAACATTACTTTAAAAAAGTAATTAATTAAAATAATCTCTATTGCTTCTCCAAAAAAAGTAATGGTGTTAGTAACGGAGTTACAGCTGTATAAAAAATAACTACTACTCTGAAAAGTAATTATTCCATTACTTTTTAATGTTCCTATTGATGTAACTTTAAATTACTTTTAATCAATCTATTGAATTAATCTTTAAGTTGAATTAATATAAAAGTGAATATTAGATCCGACTGATGAATGAAATTAATGGAAACTTCACAGAATAAATTACTAACAGAAAAATCATGGGCACTCAGACTGATGGATGTTAGAAGTCTTGCCTCCTCCTCGGGAGAGGAGCTTCAGGTCTGCGTGATTACAACGGCTTCCAGCCACCAGGAAGAAGCACAAAGTTTCTAACGAATATTTCTCATGACGTTCGTGTCTTTGATCACAGAGGGGAAACTGATGTTTGTGATGATTCCATCATATAATTCTTCCTGTTCCCGTGTGCGTGTGTCGGCTGCGCACATTCACTGCGTTTATATGCAGCCAATAACTCTTTCATAACTGGAATATTAGCAATAACCTCGGTTGCGATCGGCCATGTAAACACCAGCAAAAACCTTTGAATGATGCTCATACTCTTGTTTATAGTAACCCAAATATTACCCCTGGGTTACTCCTTTTCTAACCGGAATATTTGGTCATGTAAACGCGCATCGGAATATCTCCATTATAAGGAATATTATATTGTGTTCTTTGCATGTTTTATTCACAAGGATTCTTGGTCTTTTGAGTAAACTACATAGGGAGTATTTGTACCAGCGATCAGACGGTACTCTGTACTAGAGCTGGGCGATAACAGGAATTTCTGTAGCACGATCCGATTTAATGCGAAGAAGAGGGCCAGTATCGCCGATACCGATACCGATACTTTTTCATATTTAAGCTTCATAGATCCAAAGGATCCAAAAAGACCTAAGATAGAATTTAGTTAAACTCAGCTCTTGGGAATCGGGAAATAATAATGGGCTATAAAGTACCTGTATGTAATCATTCTGTAGGCTATATATTTCACACGCAACACAAAAAGGTACTTATGTGCAATCAAATGTGAGCTGTATCGTATTTAGTATATTTGTTTCAATTCCAGAAAAATCATTAATCTAGTTTTTTACTAGTCCACCTCTTATGATAAATCTTTCAATCCTTATGTGTATTAATTTTTGCACTGTGTGCACTTGCCTGTTGCTTTTTAAAGTAATTCTATAAATGTCCCTGTTTTGGAATAATCAAAGCTTTATCTAATGTTAGATAACATTTTTCAATGGAATAAATGTACTAGATTATTTCAATGTCTTAATAATATTTTTTAGTCTTTCCGCAAGCATTTGACTCAACTAACATGCACTTTGAAAAAGTAATATGAACTGATGCTGAAGATGACCACTCTCAAGTTCATTTTATAATGGTCCTCTGTTCCTGTAGCTCCGTGTTTTCTTCTTACTGCATGGGTTTCCATGTGCCTGTAGAGGTTTGTTGTGTTTTTACTGTATTTAACAGGCCCCGTTGCGATCTATACAGCTCGCTGTCGTTCCATTTTCTGCAACAAACTAAAGCCAAACAGCGCTTCTCTTCGTCATTTCGATACTCCGCCGTCTCGAGGAGAGGAGAGCGCTGAGTGCGTGGGCCAGGCTGAGCGGACCTATACGGCTGTTTGGCTGGCACCGCTGAGCCATGTGGATGGTGCAACAACTAATGACAAGAGGGGGAGAGTGCTGCTCCCTGCTCTGTGACAGCACAGCGCCACTCCAGACTTTTATTAATCCGTTTGCGCTGCAGTGAGTGCGTGCGGGAGAGGGAAAAAAGCTTGAGTATCGATCTTTTTACACGAGTATCGTTCAATATCAATACCAGTGTTGGTATCGAAAATATCGATATTGGTATCGATCCGCCCACCTATACTCTGTACAGCTTGCTAGTTTACATATCACCATGGCGTGGACATTGATTACCTGTCACACCAGCCGAAATCGGTGAGCTGCATCATTACAACCCGTTCCCACCTGTCTTGACTGCGCACCTTCATCCAAGGTGTCTGGGGGCTTTTAGTGGAACAAGAAGCGTCGATGTGTATGGCGAACAGCTCCAGCTCCGAGCTCCATTTCCACCACATGTTCTCTCCTTCTATGACCCTCAATAGTGTCAAGTATTGCTGGTGGGTCAGGACCAGCACAGCGGCGCCGGCAAAGGACTGCTGTCGGCTGTAGACTGCAGTCAAAACCAGCCGCCTTCTCGTGGATTCACAGTCAAGCTAACCGGCATTATTTCAGCTGTAAACTTGGCTGGCTTGACCGCAGTGGCTCTGAATGGTTCATTTACCACCATTATCATGACGTTTTCTGTGCCTCGCGGTTTGGGTTGGGATATTCCAGTTGATTTCAGTTATCATGTATACAGGAGTAACTCTGTCTGCTCACGCATGTAAACGGGTTATTCCTAATCTTTCAGAAACCCGAATATTGACCTTAACCTGAATTTCAATGGTGACATGTAAACGTAGTCATTGACTCGGGTTTGCAATGACAGTTCATCATTATCATCATCATCATCACTCTGTTTCTACCACTCCGGGTCAGATGAAGATAGATCCAATGTGCAGAACTATGTAATATATTTTTATTATTAACTACTGTATTAACTGAATTTGGTGGTCATGGGTGAAAGAAATAATTCAAGTCAAGTCAAATTTATTTATAAAACACATTTAAAGACAAGAATTCAGGAACTCTATTGCTCGAGCTATGATGCTGTTTCCTTCTTAAACTGGATTTATACTCTCACTGCGTCTGTGTCAGGTTGGTGGATGCTCTTGCCACCACCGTGCACCCTGTATTGCTCCGCAGGTCTCCAACACTTGCCTCCTTTAAGCCTGACCTGCAGCCGCTCTCAACAGAACACAGTAACTATTTTTTTGTTTGTTTGTTTTTACTCAAACATGAGTGTGTGGACAAGCATGCGTCTGCAGCCCCAGAGACCACAGGTTACTATTGAGTGTCTGTCATCTCTGTATCACCCCGCCTCCTTTGTGAGAACACCAGCACAATTTAGTCCCAACAAATGTAAAAACTTCTGTTCACCCGGGAAAAAAATTAATCTCTCACAACAATAGTAACGCGCTGTCAGTGACAGCCAGTAACAGTAACAGCATTGTCACGATGGACGTAGTAAATAGTTAGATTACCCCGTTACTGAAAAAAGTAGTGCTGTTAGTATTGGTCATTTATTAGCCGTTTATTCTAACGCCGTTATTCCCATGACTGGTAAACAGCCTAGTGAGGATAAATTTGCCTTTCAATGAAAAGAAATGAAGACAATAAAACCTGCAGCAGACATCCAAAAATATCCCCATACTTTGTTTGCGATGATTCCCATTTGACATTTTGCCTGGCCATAGAAGTTTTATAGCCATTTGTTACCCATAGCAACAATGCCACATTATTATCAGTCCAAACAAAAAAATTTTGTTTTCTCTTCGCTAGGCATGTGCTGGTATGAAATTCTGACGGTATGATAACCTTGAGCTAAAATATCATGGTATACCATGGTATCATGACTACGCTTTTAAATATTGTTTTTGCGTGTCTGGGTAAATAAAAACAACTTATTTTGGTTGAACAATGCCCTTTATTGGAACATCTGTACTTCTTCCTTTGATTTTTAATGGTGTTGGCAAGACATGTGAATTTATTGCCACCTACTGGAAGCAGTGTCTGAAATTACCTTTTTGATTCACTGGCCAAGTTGGCCGGTAGATGAAAAAAAAATCACCGGCCAAGCTTATTTTTTACAGGCCAAAATATTGAACTATTTTACACTAAAGCACTTTGACAGTGACATGATTTTGCTGCTTAGAGCAGCTGAACAGAAGCAAATATGCTGGAAGTTGTTTAGGGAATAATTTTAATGTGCGATTATCTACTGAGAAGAATGGCCGCACATCAACATTATTTATCGAACTGGAACAATACGCTGTCGGATCTGAGCGGATGAAAGTGAAAACTCCGCCCGCCCTACTCAGTTCCCCAGGCAGTAAAATGGAGCAGACCCGGTCGTAGTGCAGCTGGTGTCTTGCGACGCCTCCAAAGCTTCTCACTGAACTTTCTGGTTGGCTGTAAATCTGCTGGTTCACTCTCCAGTTCACTGAGCTTTCTTCTGAAGGCTGCCTTCTGATTAAATCTCCACATGTTCGTGCTACTTAATCAGTCTGAGCTAAGCGCTAGTTGTTAGTAAACGGGAGTAACGTAGTGGGTCGTGTTCTCATGTCACGAGTGCGTGTTTGTCTGTCTGTGTACATTCTCGTCACTCATACAGGCAGACAGCAGCAACACGGAGAAGAAATCCACCATTGAAATGAAGATACACCTAACTTATTTAATAGAAACATTTACTCGCCATGTGGTGGGTAGCCCTAAGATTTACTTACCAAACGGAAAATTTAGTCGCATTTGGCGCCTGGAGTGTTCATTTCAGACCCTGACTGGGAGTGTGCGTCAGGACAGGCGGCGTACACCTGACTTGCACTCTCTCCCTGTTTTATAAGACAGGACGAAGTTCATACCGCGGTCAAGGTATGAAGGTATGACGGAAAATGTAATGGTTTTCATACCGCTACGTTTTTATACAGTGGTATACCTTGAAACCTTAAACCGGCACATTACTACTCTTCGCACATGTGCCCGTGATGTGGCCCGTGTTCAGTAGGCCTATGTGCAAATGGACGGTCAGTATTTTACTTGCGCCGAGGCTTAAACGATTCATAAACGACTGTGTGGAATCGTTTAATCAGTCAATGGGACTGATTAAAAAGACAGGGAGGTAAACGTTCCCGTGAAACATTAAGCGCTTAGTGTAGACGTGGCCTTAATTTTGGCTCCCTCAGTTGGAGACCGACTTCAAATTCAAGACGAGAGGCGGGACTAAGAAGAACAAAAAGAACAGAGAGAACCAATCACAGAAACAGAAAAGTGACGCGAACGTCGGAGCAGCCAGTTGTTGTGGTTTTATGGACATGCGCAGCTCATTAAAGACACACAGCGTAACTTTTAGACCTCAAAAATATGCATTTCTGACTCGTTTTGATGACACACCAACATTCATTATGCACATTTTCCAGCCGTCACTGCCCAGAGGCGCACTGGGGCTCAGAAACAGCACTATGTAAGATTCCCATCCGGGACATGACTGTGACGCTGCAGCTGACCATTGGTTGCACACCGCATCATTTACTAGCAAACGGATATGAATAAGATATGAACACCAAATGAATTATTTATTTCACAAAATTAATTTTTAATTTTTTGTTTATTATTAGTTCCTTTAGTTTGTTGTTATTTGAATTGCTACTGTGAATTTAGCCTTTTTTTTAATTGGGGGGTTTGAATAGTTTTGAGGATGACTAAATAACATGAAGTACAAACAATACAAACAGTAAAGGTTTGAATAATTCTTTAAAACATTATAAACTGGTATTCAATCCAAACCGTAAGTCACACAGACATATGTGGAAATATATTGGCTAAGGGAATCCCTTGTGGTGTTGGCAAACTGGCTGAATATTATGCTGAATTCAGACATGTTACTTATGATGACTCATTTCAGGCTGGTAAGCCTTTGTGCCCAATTCGGCTAAATGCATCAATCCTTTCTTTCCTTTCTCAACACAATGGGACTGATTAAAAAGGCAGAATTGATAGCCATTAGCAATTTGCTAATTCTCTTCACTCCAATGAGGAGGATTTCTGCTTCCATTGCTGACATTTATTTAACGTTACTCTCCTCACTTGCAGATACACAATGCCCAGATCAAACAACCTCTGGTGGACTGACAGATAAGTCGATTTTATTTGGCCAAATAATCCCTGAAAACCCTTGATAATACACTTGTGTAAAAGGTCTGCCTTAGAAAATGCTCTTTATGAACTAATGACTTGTGTTATTTAGCTCCTTTCTGCTGCCCTCATGATCAGTGATTGCTTCTTGATGAAAAAAGATCCAGAGTTCAGTTTCATCTTGGCAGCCAAGCTGAGTGGCACAGCACAGAGGAGCTTTTCTTTAAGTTATTAAAGCTCCGACAGAAGTTCTGCTGCAACAGCAGCGACAAAACTCTTAATCTGACTAACTGGGTTGTCAAACTTAATTACCTGCAGTGCTACAACACAGTCCTCCAGAAGAAAAGTTCAGCTTATTTTAGTGTAGACTGAAAGCTGTTCATCAATATTTTGCAGAGAAATGCAACACAAAGCATGGCCCACATTTCAAGGACCTGAGGAAATTGAGTGGAATTGATGTTATCCTGCCCTTTCTCGGCCTGCGTAGCCTTGAAAGCATTGTGTATGAAACGAAGTGCTCTCCTCTTATTGTGAATCTGCCCAGTTTTCAACATAAAAAGACAAAATATGAAGACAGAAACACCCCAGCCACCTATACAATGAACAAATAGTGCGGGGTCCAGAGAGGGGAATATTTTCTTTTCCTTCTAAATATGTAGGGGTGGAAGTCAAAGGAATATAACACGGATGTTCCTGCAGAGTCCGGCAAAGAATAACGGCAGGTGCATTTACAAGTTTCACGTTGTTATGCTGGAGATAAACTATTTCATTTTATGTAGTGCTTTGGTCATAAATCTCTGCGGATTGCAGAGACAGTGCATCCCCTTCTCTTCCCATTATATATAACACAAGTTCATGCAGGAGCCTGGTTTCCCCACCAAGCAGCAACCTTAAGTACAGCAGTGCTTCACTTCCCTGCCATCAGCTGCACTGCTAGGTTTAAGATCGCACCTGTTGTCGCTGTAACTCTGTGGATGCATCCCCAAAGAGGAGCTATAATGTGGCTGATGACAGATTGTTGATGCTTACATAAAACTTCTGGATAGTGTTCAGTAATGGAGCCATGCAGAGGGAGGCACAGGCTTCTCTGGAGTCTGATTTCTGGAACATGTGCAACGAAGTGACTATCCAAAGATACAGAACAATTACAAAACTTTGACAAAATGACCTCAAATACGTATAAACGGGTTAAATTGGGCCAGGGCTGTCTAGACACAGCTCTGGCACATGAGCTGGCGCTGATTGTGTGATCTTAACCAATAAACTTATGAAAAACTATAACCTGGCTCCACCAGATGGATTTGTTCTCGCATATCCATCTGGGAATCATCCGTTGGAGTAGTTTTGGGAAGGGGTGAAAATACTGGTTAGCTGATTGGATAAGGCATCTGTCTATCACCACCTATATTGGTGATAGATGGGCCAAATCAGCCAATCAGGAAGCATATATCACGTACTAACAGAGCGACGACGAAAACACAACCACAAGCCAGGCTACTCTTGCTGCTGCCGGCAATGGCTCGTTAGCTCAGCAAACTAGAAACATGTCAGCAGTAATTTCGATAAAACTTCAGCGATGGCCACGCTGACGCCAGTTTCATCCGCTGAAACCGCCATGTTGTTTAGACTGAACTGTCGCTTCTCTTTACGTCACACCTCAACCCGCCTCAAAGCCAACACTGATTGGACGTTCGTTTGGTGAACTGCTCCAAATTCTCTTCAACGGAAAGTAGCAAGACTGATCTGCGAGTGAAAACCTGAAGCTCGGGAGATCAGGATGGTCTCACGAGACTAGAAAAACTAAACAAAACAGTTAAATCCCAATATGTTTTCTCTTCTGCTGGAAAATACCAGATACAAAGAACTCGGCTCTTTCAGAGCACTGATTATAACTTTAGTGAGCAAAGTCTCTAAAGTGCTACAGTTTTTGTCTGAGCAAAAGTCCGTCTGAGTCAGTTACAGGATGGCAAGTAAATAACAGCAAGAATGAGATCTTGAAAAAAATTTAGCTTCTACCAGTAACAGCGTCAGGTCTGTAGTTAAATTCCTCCATCTTTATATGGGAGAAGAGATCCCAACTAGCTACAGTAGAGACAACATTACTAGTTTAATGCCAATGTCTTACAAGTTAAAGAGTCACAACGAAACTATTCAACCTTAAAACTATTTGTTTCTGACTTGTTTTGATGGCACACCAACATTCATTGTGCACATTTCTTGAGCCATCACAGCCCAGTGACGTCCTGAGGCTGAAAAACTGCACTATACAACAGATATAAAAATGTCATGGTGGGTTCGGCCGCAAGAAACATTATTGGAGGAAGAGCAAAAATGAAAGGGAGGAAGGGACAGAACAAGAGATAAGACAAGAGTCAAGATAAGACTGTCTTTTACTGGCTGGAGTGAACTCACAGTACAGGTATGATGCAAGATGGATGCTAGTTTAGCCGCCGATAGGGGGCGCGTCTCTGAGAAAATTGCAAAATGTTCTGTAGTGGGTCTTTAACATTGCATGAGGTTCACTAACATTGTTGGAAGAATTATCTCAGTAAAAACTCCCTTATTGCATATAGTACAAAGGCTTCAAACACAATAAACAACATGCACCATGCTCATGCTCAGAGATGAACTGACTCAGAAATGTTTGCAGGTCATTTATATACTGTTTAAGCTAAGCTCTGTGTGTAGGCGTGCACTTCTCTATGCAGTGTAACTTTTCACTTCCCTCACACTGCCACACATCTCATGCACAGAAGAACAACTAATACTCAAACAACAGACTTTTACAGAAATGTTAAGGGATGGACATCAGAAGATGTACAGAATCATAATCATAACATCTGTCCAACATTTCCCTTCTGTTTACTATTCTTTCATTTATTGCTGTTAATGCCTCCACATGCAACAGAAAACCCTTGGACAGAAAGCTTGTATGTACACTACCGGTAAGAACACCCCTAATTTCCCAGTTCTTTATGGAAAGATATCTTGGGTTGTAAGTATCAAGAAAGGTTTGGAGAGCTCTGGGAAACAGTAGCAACACTTTCCAAGGCTTGATCAGCTTCTGTTGTTGCAGAATGGATTTAAATTGACTCATTGCTGCCTGAAAGAGGACTTCTGTATAATTCTGAAATGAACATTACTTTTCATGGAGACCTTGTCCTTTTTCTAACCTCTGGCAGCTTCTCATTTACCTTTTGTATCATCACTGGGCTTGAACTGCTTGAATTCCAACAACCAAAAAATAGAAATGATATGTTTTTCTAAAACTTTTGACTGGTAGTGTATATGCTGGGGATAAGAAACATCATGTCACTGCCCTCATTGATTTCGTTCATACTGTAGGTGCATTATGTAAAATAAAAAGAAAAACAGTTAGTTACACACATAATGTTACCACTCTCAACCCTGGTCCTCAAGGCACACCATACTGAAGACTTCCCATTTTGCCCTGTTGAAATACAGCTGACTCACATTCATGGGTCAGTAGCAGACTGGTGCAGAGCTCATCATAAATCCTTTTAATCTGAATCAACTGTGTCCTAGCAGGGCAAAATAGAAAATCTGCAGCATAGTGTGCCTTGAGGACCAAGGTTTGGAATCGCTGTTGTATAATACCCTGAAAACAAAAACGTACACTCATCCATGCACTGTACTTCCCTTCCTTATCACACCATCACACTTCACAAAGATTTTCATCCTAAGCATCATAACAGGTTCACTTATGCACTGGTCTGAGGAGTTAATTTCACAGCCATGTCATCTTCCTGTAAGGCTGGGTTCTCATCTGGGTCATAGGGTTCATGTTCTTGTGACACTAAAACATATTGGGATGCTTAAGCCCCCACAACCAATGAGGGACATGAAAAGACAAAAGACTGTCAGTAATACTAAGACAGGAGTTAACCATTTTAACAGGACCTCATACCACTATCCTCCCACTAACCAGCTCCACATATTCCCCCCTATAGTGTAGTCATTATTCAGTTTAGCCCTCGGTGTGGTGAGGTGTAAGATGGTTTGGAAAATGACCGCTCCATTCTCAGTGTTCGCTGGAACACATGCAACACAAAGTGCCCACCGAAGGAAAGTCCAGCCTGCAGCTCGCAGGAAGAGGCAAAGTCGGATAATGGGCAGGGTCAGATGTCCGACTCCACCCAAAAACCCCATACCCTTAAGCCAAGGGTGTCCAGCTCCAGTCCTCGAGGGCCATATCCTGCAGGTTTTCCATGTCTCCCTTCTCCAACACACACGTCACTCAAATTCATCGGCTTTTAGATTCATTTAATTTGAGTCAGCTGTGCTGGTGCAAGGAGGCATGGAAAACCGTCAGGACAGCAGCCCTTTAGGACCGACTTTATACACCACTGCCTTAAGCCCTAATCCTAACCAACCTATCTGGCCACGCCCAATATCTGACTACTGCAAGCCACAGCCGGTGCTTATTGACCATGGCATATTAAACACCACAGGACACTGCCAACTGGTCAAAAACCATCCTGTCTTGCAGTTCAACCAATCGAATGGCAGACATTTCTTCTCTGATCCCTTATAGAGCTGTTAGTGTGGAATGAACAAACTCTAAGTAACATCAGCTTCCCAACATCCACCTGTGGGAATACTGAAAACAACAGTCCAGTATCATCTCCCCTCAGTTTGTGATCTGGGGAGCATCTGTTCCCCAAACTGAGCCATGAGGCTTGAAGAGGCCTCTTCTCTCTTAAATAAGACGTCGACACAGTGCTGTTTCCAACTCGTGTCATTGTCTCTCATCTTACTGTATTTCCACAGAAAGAATATTGTCCACAACTTTGCAGGTGGCTTAAGTATCATAAGGTCATACAAACACATGCAGAACTACGCAGGGAAGAGGTAACACCTTGTCAGAGCAACGGGAAGCAACAGCACAGTGTCACCGTGCAGAATAAAGGGTGATCTATGGTGATGCAGTCATGCAGATTCAACCTCGTCTCTGCAACGAGGAGGAAGCCCACACGGCCCGAGACCCGGGCCACCAGCAGCTGTCCAGAAGCATGGACCCCAGTACAGGACGCAATTTGTTCAGTATTTTCATTAACAGCCAAAACATGTCTGTCACATCTATATAATGGGAGTGAAGAGGGCAGAATGAGTGGGCCTCTATAAGACATCATCTGAAACAAAACTCTGTAAATTCACTAATACTTAAAAATGAATGAATAAACAAATGAGTACTATTTTTCCTGTAAGTTCAGATTTAGCTTTCTGTTAGTTCTTGGGAGCGTTCTCAATGCTCTACTGGCTGTGTACGCCCATTGACGCGCACAAGCATAGCTGTAAGAGCAGCTAGCTAACCAGACAACAACAAACCGCAATCTGTGAAACTGACCTAACAGCAAATTAACAGCACTGTTACTCGTAAGTGTAATCATATTTTACTTCCTATGTTCCTAGAGTGTTTTGAATAAGCTAATACACATTATATTATGACTTAAGGTGTTGCGTCTACCCAAAAACCTTGTTCATGGCATGAAGGTGTAGGGCCCCCAAACATTATTCTGCTTAGGGCCTCTTGAATTCTAGAGCCGGCTCTGGCAGTTGTGAGCATGCACGAATGACGTATGCATAAATTACGAAAAAGGTCCATTGAATCCAAGGAGTGTGAAAAGTTCTGGCTTTTCCTCTGCAGCAGGACAGCAGAGGAAAAGTAACTGGAAAGCAAGAAAGAACGCAAATGAGACTGATCAGATCTACCTTAATACATTTTTAACAAAGCTTTATATACTGCATAGTATGTATATGTATGAGCCCTTGGACTTCTGTGTTTTTCATAGTCTCCTAGAGTAACTTGTAATTCTACATCCGGGCGTGGGTAATGTGATTCTCTGGAAGCTTAAGCTTCGCAGGGAAATGAGTTGCGGTCCTGCATAATCAGATTTCTCCTCCATAACCCCAGAACAGATCTGTGAACGCTGATAACCCCAATGAGTTCTGATGCATGGGTCTGTCTCGTAACATGGGAAGCAAGAGTTTATCTCCTTGCTTTTATTGTAGGGTTGCAACACTTAACCAACAACCCCAACTAGCTCCATGCAGGCCTGGGGGAGGAATTCAAATCGGTTTATTGACTTTGGGATATTATAAAAGACTAAATTAAGTCAAGGCAGGGATGTGACATTGCATAGAAACTACCTGATGACGCTAAGCTTATTCAGAGCCATCTCAGCTCAATCGTGCAGCTCAGACACAGACGACATCTATCATATGCACTTATAATCCTGCTGACAGTATCAGACGAGATCCCCAGCTTTCTGTCTGCTCATTATCAGCAGCTCCATGTGGAATTACAACTTCCTCTGTTCTCACACATGACATGTTTCTTAATACAGAGTGAAGTCAGCCTTGTGTTGTTTGTATAGTCAGCATATGGGACTGTTTGCTACAACTCAGCTGTCCCACAATCACTTAGCAGTAATGATGGTCACACCACTTGCTTCCAGGATGTGTTATCAAAGATTAGAAGCCAAGTTATGAAAAAGAAAAAAAGAAAAAACTCCAACTGACATTTGGATTTAATCATAGCTGATTATCTCAGAGCTCTGCAGTCCAATCAGTAATAAATAAGTTTCAACTCAGTGTTTTGGACATACTGTGTAGATATGGCTGTTGATAAAAAGGTTAAAAACACTGAGGGAGAGAGTTTCCTGCATCACGGTAGCTCATACAGTATCAGATAAAAGGCACTTCTATTGTTACAGATTTTTCCTCAATTATACATTTTTTTCTCCTTTCAGTTTATTTAGACTTTATAATCCGAGTCTTGGCAGTCAGGAAAACTGGTTTAGCTTCAGTGATAAGGCTCTAAGCACCAGAGCACATCTGCCAAAAATCTGATTTTCTAGTCAAAGAATTGACATGTTTGCAGTGAATGTTAAGGCCATGGTGAAGGATCCAAAACATCACTGAGAATTGAGCTTGAAACTACTTGATTCAAGCAGCAGCTTGATAAATAAATAAGAGAAAACATCGAGCCCCGAATCAATGTCTGTTTTTCTTTAACAGCAGTTTTAGACACAATCTTCTCCAAAGAATTGTCATCTGTGACTGTGTTTTTATGCTGCTTCTGCCTTTGTTGCCAAGTACTTTTTCTGTTGTTCTTTTTCCCTGTCTTTGGATGTGTTGTTTTTCTTTTGCACTGGATTTGACAAGAGATCATCTACAAGTACCAACAGCAATGTTTGAATCTTGAAAATGCAAAACTAAAACTGGGAGTTGAATAAAAGTTGAGTTTTACTTGTGAACGGCAAATAAAAAGAGAACTGAGCGGAAGCAGCAGGCATGGTGAGGGTGGCAGGGTTGCACAGTAACATGATTAACAATGCTGAGTTATGATCAGACCTGGGACTCGCGAACAGGGACATTAAGACAAAGAACTCATTGACAAGAGTGATGCCACAATTCTACATGGAGCAAGCACAGTAGCTTCACACTTTAATCAGCCTTTGTTGGTGGAGTTTGCACATGCCAGTTATAGGAGGGGTGTTTTTTTTTTTTTTTTTAACATTGGGACCTGGTTTCCAAAATAAGTTTTGGGGGCTGCTAAAATGTTGGTTCCATATGGACAAAAGAAGATACACTTAAACTGGTCTCTGTTCATAACTGTAGTATTCTCCGTGTTAAAGGATAAGTTTCTTTTTTTTTCAACCTGGACCTTATTTCTAGGAATATATACGTACATTTACTCACCGGTAAAATTTCTGCATCACTTTGATTCCTTCGGAACATATTAATGTTGAGGGGCCCTTTTGTGTACATCCAAAAAATGTCAGAGACGGGGCAGTCACTATACAGTATGTATATATATGTATACACACACATATATATATATATATATTGTTATACTTTTATGATCCTCGAGGGGAAATTAGGGCTCTGCATTTCACCCATCTCTGTACAGTAGTACCAGAGAGCAGTGTGCTGCTACTTAAAGTCCCCGGGGAGCAGTTGGTGGGGGTTTAGGACCTTGCTCAGCGGTCCACAGTGGTTCACCTGGGAGTCGTGTCGGGGACCTTGATTTTTGCCAATACTTTAAGAAGAATGAACGAATGAACAAGTACTATTGTCCTGTGAGTCCAGATTTAGCTTTCTGTTAGTTATCAGGGTGTTCTGCACACTTTTTGGGGTCGCGCATTCATGATGCGCGCTTTCCAGGATTTAAATTTAAGACTTTTTAATGACCGGCGGGAACCCTGTAAATCTTTTTCCACTGAACCAATATACAGTAATACTGCATTGTGATCAAATTTGTGATTTACACCCTTAATTTATCCCAAAAGCAAGAACCTTGAGTAAAGAGCAACCAACACTTAAAATGTGAAAGCAAATTTCTGAAATCTGAGTAATAACAATGAAACCTGGCTCCAACACAAGCTTCTGACAATCAAATTCCCGTGTGAGCACTAGAGAATTACCAGCAGTGGACAGTGTTGTATAATAGATGATGAAGAGGAGGATATATTTATGTATATTAATTCATATTTGTTTATGAGATTATAAATAAAACTTCATGTTTGACCTCATTTATTGAACTAAAAGAAAAAAAAAACACGTGAAAGCATTTCATTAGTACTCGTCAAAACCTTTTAGTTGGAAATATGGGATTTTTAACCCAGTGCATGGGCAAGGAAGTGGAAACATGACGCTAGCTAAAGTTAAGGTGAGAGAAAAGCAACATCTGTTTGGCCTCTCTTATTAAAAGCCGGAGGGTGAATCTGTCCGACAGAAGGAAAAGCATCTGCAGAGGTGTCCTGCAGCCTGACAGTCAGTGCTCACCCAAGTGTAGGAAGAGATTCCTGTCTGATTGACAAAACCTTCGGCCAAGGTTAGCCAGTGTGTGTGGGCGTGTGGGTTATGTGTGTGTGTGTGTATAGTGGTGTTGCTGAGGGGCCAATGAGTAATCACCCCTCTCTGGTTTTTCATTCTGTTCGGATGGCGGTGGGCGGAGGTAATCTCCATGCTAGTGTTGAGTCTAACCATTACAGACACATTCCGTTGTTGAAAATCACCTTGGGAACATTCAACACATGAAAAATCATACTGCTTCAACGCGGGCAATGTTTGATGGATGGCAATGAGTGGGAGGCAGCCCAGTCCCTCCCCATAGGTTTACATGGCATGCCAGCTCAACATCAACCACAACAAGCATTGAAATTCCAATGTGTTCTTTCAAGGCAGGGAAAAAATAACTAAATACATAAATAGATAAATATAAATATTAGAGCTGTCAAAAGATTAATTCTGTTGTCAAACAAGAGATTTTTTTTTATCTTTAGTTCTGGTATATGCAGAAAATACTTTAACTTTTGTTTTTCAACTAAACGGCTAAAACCAAGCCAGAAATCTGTGAGTAATCCAGGATTCAGACCTGAATTTCAGCTTCACATTAAGACAGTTGTTAAGTCAGCCTGTGAGGACCGTATCAGTAGTATTCTGGACTAAACTGCCGCCATCTGAAGGACTTTAGGGAGACATGTAAGGACAGGGTTTCAGTAGGCCAGTCCAGTGATTCCCAATCTTGGTCCTTAAGGCACACTATCCTGAAGACTTTCCATTTTGCCCTGCTGGGACACAGCTGATTCAAATTAAATGGATCTCTGATGAGCTCTGCACCAGTCTCTTACTGACCTGTTAATGTGAGTCAGCTGTGTTTCAACAGGGCAACATGGAAAGTCTTCAGGATAGTGTGCCCTACGGACCAAGATTGGAAATCACTGGTCTAAAGATACAGTTGAGCTTGGAAGTTTACTTACCCTCCCATTAAAGAGGAGGCTAAATTCACAATAGTGATTAAAATAACAAGAAACTGAGAAAAGTAATAATAAATAAAAATTTACTAGTTATTGTTGATTCAAAATATTGATTTTGAATTTTTGTTTATAACATAATTTAAGAAAAACAAACAAAACGGTCCCGGATAAATTAGAACACCAAACTCATGAACATTGGGTCAAAATACCTGTCAACAGGTGTAGACGTCTTATCGATCATTACAGAAAACACCTGATTGCAGTGATTGCCTCAAAGTGTTGCTCAACTACATTTTAGCTCAGAAGCCCCATCATGCTTGTTTACTTGTTTTATTTTTGGTGTATTTGTTTTTAATATTTCTGCTAAGCCACAATATAAAATCAATGTCATGATTTTCGTAGAATTTTTATTTATTATTACTTTTGTCAGTTTCGACTTATTTCACTGGCAGCTGATCTTTAATTGAAGGGTATGCAAACTTTCAAGCACGACTGTAAATGCAGAATTCCTGGTGAGACACCTTTGATCCTAAATATGTTCTAGAAGTGATAAAAGTAATGTGATTAATCAGGATTAATCTTTTGAATGCCCTAATAAATACATGTACATATGGGCCTTTTCCATTGCAACTGCACATGGCATGGTACAGCACAGTACAGCACCTATGCTTTTTTTTTTTTTTTTTCTTCTCTACTTGTCCTGTCCAGCATCGAAGCAAGCAGAATGGAAATCTGATTGCTTTATTCTGTTGAACAGTTTTGCTTTATCAAGCGGAGCTTTATGAATATAAGGCTCCACTTGATATCATGTTTATTCATTTTATTTCTTTATTTAAACATTTGTCTATTACACCATTCCATTTCATACTGCTGGGCCTGACAAGGGAGAAATGAAAGTTAACAGAGGTAATGATAGAAAGTGAAACAGAGAGAGAGGAGTAAGGAAGAGGAAGAGAGAGAGGAGAGAAAACATGAATCCACTTACACAGTTCACTGGTACATCTGTACCGCGATCCCTAAACAACCAAGGTCTCTGTTGGAAAACAAAACAAGCAATCCCCTACAGGAGGACCTGCAGGTGGCTTAAATATCCTCAGATCATACAAACACACACAAACACACGCAGAACTACGCAGAGAAGAGGTACAACCTAGTCAGCGCAATGGGAAGTAGAGAAGAGGTACAACCTAGTCATCGCAATGGGAAGTAGAGAAGAGGTACAACCTAGTCATCGCAATGGAAAGCAGAGAAGAGGTACAACCTAGTCATCGCAATGGGAAGTAGAGAAGAGGTACAACCTAGTCATCGCAATGGGAAGTAGTGTCACAGTGTCAACATGCATAATAAAGGGTGCTCCGTGGTGATACAGTCATGCAGATGCAGCCTCGTCTCCGCAAGGAGGAGGAAGCCCGCAAGGCTCACGACCCAGGCCCCCAGCAGCCACCCAGAGGCCCAGATCCCAGCTACCCCCCCCAAAGAGCGGACATGCATCCCCCCGAAGGGCGGCAAAAGGCGGCACCTATGCTAAAGACGACCAGAAGCTAAACAGAAGAAGACCATGGTGGATACACCGTTTTTGTTAGAAACTGAAAAAGAGAAGGATTATTGAGCACTTTGATGATCACAAACAAACAAACAAACAAAAAAAATATCTTCTCATCTAGTAGTCATTGCACATGTCAAAAGCATTACGATCATATTAAATCTGTCTATCATGTAAAAATATCCGATCAGATCACATTATCCAGCGTCATTGATATGACAGCGGGAATCTCTGATGTGAATGATTTTTATATTGTGAGCACATTTGTCTCATTTTCAGTTCAATATAGCTTATTTATATAGCACATTTCCAACAGCCACAGCTGACCAAAGTGCTGTAAAATGCTGGCAGCATCATGGATAAAATAAGTTAAAATAGACACAGATCACAGATAAAATCACAAATGAAAAATAGAGAAAGATTAGATTAAAAATAAATTGAATAAATGAATGAATGAATAAAAAAAAAAGGTATGTTGTCGCTTGCTTATTTTATATTTTCATATCTGTATTTTATCTGTTTTTGCACCACTAGAGTTGTCTTTCAAATGTTGCTGTACATGGTGTACAATCAGTGATGTTGATAGGTGCACGTCCTGCGTCTCTGACGCATTAAAATCTGAAAGGACGCAGTAAACACACCATCTGTGCGTCTCAGGTACTCACCCATGAAAAAAAAACCCATTCTGAACAACTCCTATTTAAAATCACAGAAACTGCCTAAAGCAACATTATTTTTACCCAAGGACGTTGTTAGTTTAGAGGGCCCTGCTAAAATATCATAACTTCTTTGTAACGAAGCCAACGTGGACTCAGTCTTGTATTATACTGACGCTGAATAGTTATTTTCAAGATGTTCTGAATGCAGCAGCTGCGTGTCTCACCTTAAGTTTCATTTTAATGTACTCGGTAATGACACCATTTTAATCTCTTTCTTCTGCCGGTTTAGTGTTCATGGACGTCATTAGGCCTGTTAGAGTTTAATGTTTGCTTGGAGCACGATGGACGACTGCAGATCCCAGCAGCTGGATCAGTTTTTCATCCCGATGTGATACTACAGCGGCACATGCGCACACCGCGAGTCTGCTCGTGGTTGAAATGGATGTAAGGAGTTTTTTTCCTTTCAAAAGAAAGTAAGTAATCTTTCCTGCTGGTTGTACAATTCAGATCAATCCAGCTAATCAATAAATCAAAACAAAGGCTGGTTATTGATAAAAACTAGTCCTTTTGATACATTGTTAGCATGATGCTGAGTTCTGCCTGTGTAGCTGTGACAACATGAACCTTTTTCACCACCATTTTCAGTAAAATCATATTCTTTCTGAAGCAAAACAAAGTGCAGTAACTGGAGTAATTAATATTCTCCATTAGGCTGAGTGATGGTGTGGTAACTAATAGTAGAATATTAACTCTGACCTTTGTAGGATTTTTATTTTCTTTTATTCTTGGGTCAGTTTGACTTTTTTCAACAAAACCAAATAAACACATTTTTATAAAGTTAATTTGGGAATTGTAAATTGACCTAATTAGTTACTGTGGAGAGAAAATTCCTAGCTGCATAGATCTGCATCTATCTGATGGAATAACGTGTGGCCTCCTGCAGTTCTGATAAAAGTTTACTGTAGCATTTAGATTATTGCATACAGATTATTTCAGCAAGAGCACAGTGGTCATGGTAGTTCATGCCACACTGTCTGGATGTGTTTAAAAGAACTTAAAAATAATATTTTTTCAATAGAAAAGAATTGGAAGAGAAAGTCTTGCTTTTAACTGGCTTTATGACTTTCCCACTACCTGATGGACAAAATATTATGTTACAGGAGAGCTAAGCTCCTCCTGTAATTTAATCCTAGAGGCATTTGAATTTGATATGTCATGCCACTGACCGTTGTTTTGTAATAGACTTTTCATATTTTAAACATTAATTTCATGTTCATACATGAAAATGTGCGTTAATTACACTACTCACAAAAAGTTAAGGATATTTAGCTTTTTGTATGATGTCAGAATGAATCTAAAATCCACTACAACCTTTCCAGGTGAACTGAATTAAACTTTCTCTAAACTTTTCAATGCACATGTACATTGTTCGATGGTTAAATATTTATTTAACATCATTCTGTTCTCCAAAAACAGAAAGTTAAATATCCCTAACCTCTTGTGAGTAGTATAACCATGTCATACCATACCACCATCAACGGAATTAAACACTACAATAGGAAAAATAGAAGAATATTAGAAAAAGATGGAAATACTTTTTTTTTTTTTTTAAATCGAGGACCCATTGAATTTCCCAGGGACCCACTTAAATCGTCACCTGTGGGTCCCAGGGACTCACTACATTGAAAACATAACATCACTGTACAATGACAATAAAGAATTCTAATTCTAATAAATAAATAAATAAGAATATGACTAAAAACACCAAATACCCAATTTATGGCCATAATTGGTTAGGCCATTGGGTGTTTTTTTTAAGTAGTGCAGTTCCATGAATTAACTGTGTTGATTTGACAAGACAGTTCCTGTAAAGTCTGAAAAAAGAAAAACACAAAGCAAACTGGATTCTTTTGAATAAAACTTTACATAAAAAAAAGTTGAAACTGAAATATTTCAGTATCTTGGGCGCCAGAAAAATACTTTTAATATTTAATGGAAGACTTCAGATGATTCTGGCAGTACTTCATTCAACTTCTCTAGTCTGATTACCTTTGACTGAACAGTCATCATCATGTTTTCACAATTTGGCATCCAACAGGACCGCACTGACTCAAATGTCCTATTTCCATCATATCAGTGTAGCCTCACTCTTTTGGCAAGACCTCCGGCTCACATGTGAGAGACCTGTGTTCGAAGCATGTGCTACTAGAACACGAGATGGGAAAACACGGATGTGTTGAAACCCATACTCTGCGTTAACACAGAAACAGCTCTGACACTGACAAGTGAAGCTGAACCCAGTACCACCACTAACGTGTAACATCCTTCATTAAACACTGAATAGCCAAAATAAAACAAAAGTTTCAATGTAAGGTTAAAAAATGTTATTTTTTTATACTGAAATTTTATGATACAAGAATGTAAATGAACAATTAGTTTTACTATGTTAATTTGTTCCCCAACAATCCAGTTTGCTTTGTTTTTCTTTATCAAACTTTACACCAGCTGGCGATAAACACATGGCATTTCTGATGAATAAACTTTCTTTTGCTGGATCAGCACAATTAATTCATGCAATTGTAGTATTTTTAAGGGGGCAACCACAATTCTGCCACTCCAACATGGAGGTTACAGTAGGGTTAGGGTTTAGGGTTAGGGTGTCGGAACGGTGGTATGTTGGAATGCCTGCATGTGACATTTTTTTAAAAAACAGTTGTAATAAATCTACTGTTGTATTAACCTATCGTACGCACAAGAAAATCAATTCAGCTCCTCAGTAAATGTGCAACATTCACTTTTACAGATGTACTTGAACCAAAACATGGTAATCAACAAACAGGCACCCAAATACATCAAGTTAATCCAGCATTTACATTTAATTCAGGCCTCAAAATTTTTTCTCATCAAAGTGTTTTAGACAGATGGACAAATACACACATTTTCTTGAGAGACTGGACGAACAGTTTTAAGCTAAGTTTTTTCAGGACAATCTACCACATGGCCCACAGCTTCCAGTTTTTCCATTTACTTTTATCACTGGAAAAAGAAACACAAGCTAGTTTTGGCAGGAAATAATCAGGATCTTCCTGAATAGCCCCATTTGGACAAAGCAGAACTGCTCACCTTGAATTTCATTCTATGAACTACCACTCTCCAGGGGAACTGTTTCACATTGCATTCGCACAGGAGTTAGGAACCTTGCTAGGGACCGATGCGACGCATCCGTCTGTGACAGTGACGTGTTACTTTTGCAGGGCTCTCAAATCTCACAATGGGTGTGAGACTCTTGCATTTGAACGACATCACATGCTCACACACAACACATGCTACTTCTCACGCTGTTTATTCATTTCATCGCGTTTCTATGAACGAGTCTACCAGGCCACTCTACCAGGTCACTATTAATCACAACAGCACAGTAATGCAACAAACGACAGGCTTACAGGTGAGGAATTCCAGGCTAGTTAAGGTGAATGCTGGATGGAAGTGAGGGTTATCTATAAACACAGAAATACAAAGCCATGAGGAACATTCATTTGGCAAAAAAACACATTCAAGGTATTAATTATTACTAATAAATCCCTTACAGTTAGGACTAAATATGCATATGTGTTCAAGACTACCAGTCACAGTTACTGGCATGTAACAGGTCAGCTACTGTAGCTTAATAGAATTTAAAAAGGACATGGTGAATGGAGGAACACTTCTGAATAAGCAAGTCAGCGAAATAACATTAAAGGCTAAATAAACATCCTGTTCACAGGGTTCCAACGGATCCTTAAAAAGTCTTAAAAGGCATTGAATTCATTAATCTAAAAATAAGGCCTTAATTTGCATTAAAATGTCTGAAATACACATTTCAAAAGTCTTAAAAATGTCGCACAATCATGCAAGTGGAACCATCAAAACAATGACGTGGTTGCAGCTGGGACTCTAAGAACAGATGCACGTCAATCAGGATGTAGCAACTTAAAATACAGCACGGGGAAGTGTAAATTTAATGAAAACTATCTGACACAAATTTCTCTTCATGGCTTAAAGCAGTACCAGGCAACGTGTACGAGGCACAGTGTGTTCTGTGCAAAAGCTGTTTTAAGCGATGGGAATCAAGGTGGTGGGTCTCACATGCAGTCCTCGAAACACAAAGCTTCAAATCGAGCTACCAACAAACACCAGATATTTCCCAGTTTTGTTCAACTCTCGTCTCCACCTTGCCTCCACCCCCGACATCAACAACCGGGACAACATCATCGCATCTCCGGACAATGTTCGGGTGTACACCCACACTGAAAGCAGAGGTACTATGGTCGTTGAACACCATGACAAAACCCCAATTATTCAAGTTTAATGAAGGATTGGAGACTTATTCAGTGTTATGTTCCCAGGCTCTGACATTGCCCACACATTTGCATGCGGACCTGACAAGACGGACTACATCGGCAAGTTTGGATTAGCCCCTTACATTTCAGAGCAGCTCGTTGCAGATGCTAACAAAGATGCATTTGTTTTAATGTTTGATGAGAGCCCCAACCAGACCACGAAATCAAAACAACTGGATCTGCATATCCGTTATTGGTGCGAGGATTACGTCCAGTCAAGATATTTAGGGTTGCAGTTCATGGGAAATGGAACAGCCCAGGATTTACTTCACCATTTCAAAGTAAGTTATAATGGAAGCAGGAAATTAGAAAGATCACTGCCCATCTCTTGCATGCAAATGTGGTGTCCAAAACTTTCGATATAATGCAGTCCACTTCAACACCATTGCAAATTATAACATCATTAATCAAAGGTTGAATATGGAACATTTTTATTAAAAGCTATATTGAAAAAAAAAAAAAAAAAAAAAACCTCCACAGGTCGTTTGGGGGGGGGGGGGGGGGTACAGAGCATTTAAAAAAACATTTGGCCTAAAAATAATTATAAAATAATTTTTTAAGGGTTCAATAATGGCATTATATTTACGTCTATAAGCCAATACACGCTGCCATTGCGGGTTGCCAAATATGATCTCTGTGTGGCAACAATATGTTGGGCACAGTTGGCTGGTACAGGGAAACAGTGAAGATGGCGAGTAAAGCAGCAGAGTCCTGGAGATATTGGCCGCGTTTCCCAGTTAAGATTCTTCTTTGGATTAAAGAAGGCCTCAAGGAAGCTCTTCCCAACAAAGGATCGCAAAGATACGCCCGTTTCCCAGATTGCTTCTTTCGCGCGTTCTTATTTCCTGAGAAACGTCTTTGCTACGCTACATCTTAAGAAGGTCCTAACAGAAGCTATCCACTTCCGGGGGTGCTGAAAAAAAAGCAACCGAGGTCAGGTATACCGATCGACACCATTCATTTAGTGTGGAGGTTATTTTCCGACGCTGATATTGAGCCCATTTATACGTTTATGTGTTTGTGCAAGAAGACAAACTGTTAAAAATATGCATGTGATTACCAGTGATTGCAAATATTCATTGAAAAGCTCATTGTATATTGTGTAATTGGCCAAATTGTGCTAAACAGGTGTAGGCGATTGGAAATTTACAGATGCCCTATAAATAATGGTCATTCTGACGCTATTTGTTGACGTAATGGCTGAAGGGAACCCCGCCAAGAGGATTCCTGAAACGTGCGTGTGTGTCATATCGATGCTCAGTAGTAGAATCGGGAAACGGTGGCTAGGTGATTGAAACACTGAAAAAGGGTAACATTTTCTTGTTCGCAAAAAAATAGATCAACTCCTGGAACTCCTGACAAGCTTCAGCCAAAAAACGATATGCACCAAACTTTCAAAAACTTTTTGTCGGGTTACTGTTGTCTGGGGAAATCTTGGAGGATGTAATCACCTACACACATCTTATGTTAAATGAGCTCCACATGGCAGCATTTGGTAAATGGGCGACATACTGTATCTGGTGCGTAAAGTGTGCGTCCAGGATGACGCACGTGCATTCAACAAACAGTAATCCCGCAAATGGTTGACGTGACTTAATAAAGAATGGCTTGTTCTGCCACTCACTCGTGCCCAATTCTTCAAAGGCCTGCGTAAACGCAAAGTAATGGGAATGCTCCACATATTACACTGAGAGGTTGTGTTTGCCATTTTTGAATCACTGCCCAGTGCCACCTATGATTTTTAACATGACCTTTGTGCTGAGGTTGGCAGAGAAAGGTAGTCAGGGGGACCTAAATAGGTGGTTCGGGTGGTACTGAAGTGTTTTATAGTTCAATATCAAAGTGTGGCCGGAGGGGGTGGTTTGGTGACTGGAGGGGGGTGGTTTGGTTTGGGGGTGGTTTGGTTTGGTTCTCTGCACAGACATCTGATGCGGGTCTGATACGGGTATGCGTAAATGGCCATGTTTTTATTGAGCGAAGCAGGTGCATCTCATCATGAACAGCTGACAAATGCGTAAATATGACGAGAGTCCTCATAGATTGCGTATAATTTGCGTACAATTCCTACCGCAATGTTTTTGTTTCTGTGGTTGATACCCACAGGCCTATCTTGCCATAATGATTAAACTTAACCACAATATTTTCTGTCATTCACTCGGTAACTACAGTTTTCTTCCATCATAGATGATTGACATTATGACATGAGTGAGAAAACATGACTCAATACAACAACTGATCCGTGAATAGGTCCATTTTTAATAATTTCCATTTTCTACTTTTTTTTCACGGGAAATAGTGTCGTTTCCAAAAGTGACCAGTAGATGGGCCTGTTGTTCCCTTAGCAGGGGGGAACGTTAAAGAAGGTTCGAAAGAGTGGGTCTGGCCGCTCCTGAAAATAAAGAAGCTCCTGAGTTAAGAGCGCATCTGGGAAACGCAACGTCCAAACAAGGCACCTTTAAGAAGTGACTTAAGAAGGACCTCAGCGTTAAGAGTGTCTTAACTAATCTGGGAAACGCGGCCATTATCTGTTGCTGAGGAGGAGTGACCTGAGAAGAGCAAAACCTGGAGTAAATTTAGTTGAAGACTTCACTAAATGGACCCACATAAACGTTTTCCACGGCGTCAAAACACGGAAATGGCGCCTTTTCTCCTGGATTGGTAAGCTAGCTTGTTTGCTAACATGGCTAACGCTAGCTGTCAGCTATAAACTCCTCTGAGTTACTTGTTGGACATGCTGAAGACTGCTGGTCACTTGCGTATCGGCAGTGAGCCTGGCATCCCAGCGGCTGGAGTTGTTTTTCTGCCGTTGCAACAACAACCTAGATACATGTGATGTTGCTGTTCTGTCCGTTTTCCATATTCAACCTTTAAATTAATATATTTTATGAAAGTGTTGATCAAAACTGAACATTATGTAAAGGTAGAAGTTATGGCTGTTGTACTGGATCATATTATATTGTACAAATGTCTACATAGTAGGGTCTCCAGCTTTGACTGTTAAGGTGTCGAGAAACATTGTTATTGATACCTGCTCTGTGTCAGCCTTCTGTCTGTTACAAAGATATGATGTATGACAGTTGACCAAATCTTTACTTGCTTTATAATCCAGCATGATTTTTACATGCTACATGTGCTTCAACATTGTTTATTCTCAGGAAGGTGCCAAGGACCTGGATAGGCGTACGCTGTTGTCCGTCTCCATGGATGGTAAAACGTTAATTGGAAGTTCCTGGAGCTACTGCAGTAAGAAAAGGCAGAGCAGTATGGGGGTGCTCAACTGATTGTGGTAGGAAGCTGTGGCCTCCACACCTTACATAACGCTTGCAATGGTGGCTTTGTCATGTGGCAACTGGAAAAGTTTCTCAAGGCCATAAACGCGCTCTTCCATAATTCTTACCAAAACCACACAATTTCCACTGCCATTCTGTGGCCACCGGTGGCTTGAGAACCTACCAGCTGTGGAGAAGGCTTTAGAGGTATGGCCCTCAGTGATCATGTACGTGGATGCAGTCAGGACCAAGAAGTTGCCAAATCCAGGAACTTCATCTTTTGGCACCCCTGAAGCGGCAAAGAAAGATCCTCTCTTTGCGGCAAAACTTCACTTCTACATGTCTGTCATCAGGACCTCCAGCTCCTTCCTGGCCACATACCAGTCAGATCAGCCAATGATGCCATTCCTTGTAAACGATTTGGCAGACCTGATGAAGGTAATTATATTCTATTACCATTGTTTCTGATGTTATACAGAAATTATATTATAGACATGATTAGAGATTAATCAATCTGACACAGGATCAGATATCGGCTCCAACACTGACAAATTAGCTGGATCATATATCAGATGAATGAGCCTGATCCAGTCATACCTTTTTTAAAAAAAAAAATCAATATCATAAACAGCAACACAGTTACAGTCATCTAGTCATTTCAATTCTGTTTGCAACGCCAGTTACATCATCACACAGAGCAGAGAAGTGTTATTTATTTTGCTGCTAATGTACACTTTATTTGCTAAATAATATTACGTACCTTTATCTGTTAACTTGTTACCTAAATGTTTATGTCAAGCCTGATGCTCTCACATGGCAAGGTATACGGGTCATTCATTCAACAGTAGAATTGGATCGGTACCGGGTAATGGCTGATATCCTAAGCCAAGGTAAGTGTATTGGATTGGATCAGAAAAAAAACTGAATTGGGTGCATCTCTATACATGATGTGACAGTTACACTATATCATGTTGGAAAAAAACTGAAAGAAGAAAACAAAGAAGGAAAGGAGTGTTGACATTTTTCCTTATTGTCAAGTCAATATGGTTGTAATTATTTGAGTTACATTTGAACTTTTCCATTTACAGTGTATTCTGAGGCGTTTCATCAAGAGGGAGGTCCTTGAGGACATCAGTCCACTCCAGTTAGCCAGACTGGATGTTGGTGACAAAAAGAATTGGCTTTATTCTAATGAACTGGACATTGGCTTGGGCGCAGAATCAGCTGTTCAGGTATGGTTTGAAGTTATTGTTTAAAATACTTCCACTATCCAGAAAAAAAGGAATTTACTAGTTGTTACACAGGATACTCTCATTATTCCTGTCAGGAAGATGGGAATAAGACAGAAAAAAAAGAAAAGGATCGGAGAACTCACAGTCCTAGACTTTGAGGGACTGCATCAAGGTGATGTCAACTATCCTGCAGAAAGTGCACGACAAGAGCCCCTTTAAAATATCCCACTGAGAAACAGGTGACCTGTTTGGACCCTAGAAAGATGTTTTCTGATCCAGAGATGTGCCAGGGCAAGATGAAGAATCGTTTTATGATGTGGAATTAACAAACTCTACGTAACATCAGCTTCCCATGTCATGTTTTATGTTAAAATAAACATTTTGGTGAAATTGTCCCTAACCCTGTGAACTTGATTTGGTGTCAAGTCCCCCCCCCCCCCCCCCCCCCGGTTGTGAAATTGGTGTTGAATTTGATTTCAAATAGCATTGCAAAAGTCTTTAAAAGTCTTAAAGTTGTACTTCCGTGGTCATTTCATTAATATTTCTGTGTTCTCCATTATTATTGAATGCATTCTGCATCGTTTCTGTTTAAAAAAAACCTTCTGGTATCTTTGTATCCAGCTGTATTTGTATACTAGAAGAGAGGCTTGTGGTCCAACGGCAGCTTTTCCGGGTCCTTCTCATGAATTTCCGTCTGATTGGCTGGCTCCCGTCAGTGTATGAAGGAAGCTCCGCCCTCCGCTCTTATTTCGCTACAGACAGGAAATAGAGCCGACAAACAAGTTTGTTCCGCCATGCTAACAAACAGTTAGCTAATTAGCTTCTCAACTCCGAAGCTACAGTCGTGCCGTCTTTACTTCTAGTGTGTAGTGGAGGGTTACCTGCCTTCCAATGGACAGATAGAAACCCCACGTGGGATACACTATTTGAAATGTTACGTAGAAGTGCAAGGCTGTTCCCGATTCGCTCTTTTCTTCGTATTGTTTCTGTGATGAGGAAGCACAGCCGACTGGGGGGAACGCAACACTAGCAAGTCAGCATGTGTAAGTAAACAAGGGGAAACCCTCCGTATTTCAGAAGGAGCAAGTTAAACGGGTTTTCAGTGGAAGGAGGCGTTTAAAGGAGCCCTATCATGAAAAATGGACTTTTAAGAGCTTTTCAGCATGTCAGTGTGTTATTTCCTTATCAAGAAATGATTTAAATCGTTATTTTTCTTCATTCATGCATATTTGAGTAATCTACATGAATATTTAAACCAAGCGCTACCTCCCTGCAAACGGCTGACTACCCACCCCATTACGTATGAACGTGGCACCAATCAGGAAAGTCCAAATGCGCACGCTCAGAATCGTAGCAAGACGCCCTGTGTTAAACAGAAACTCAGAGAAATACACACTCTCTGGGGGAAGAAACTAACACCTGCAGAAAGATTTCCTCAGAGACAAGCAGCCATCAGCTAACAGACGTTTGCTCCAGAGTTCAGGAGAATTTTCTTCCTTTTTTTTTTCTTTTTTTTTTAAGCTCTAGAGGACAGCAAGTTGTGAAAATGCAGTTACATTCAGCGTGGTTATGTTCAGCGTGGGAGTTTATTTGTTGTACCTACTGGATGAATCAACTTGCCAGAAGTGGTTGGATTTTAACTTCAGGAGCAGGGAAAAATAAAACCTCAACTTTGTGTGTGAACTTCACTCCTGACAACTTCATGAATCTCGGGCAGTAAAGTGTTTTTTTCTCTGGGATTACTTCTGAAACCGGACGCAGTTCCTACTATAAAAACGCACATGGACAGACAACAACACTGGTGAGTCAACACATCTCTCGGCTCAATGCTAACTGTTACCCTATGATTTGTTCGCTAATTTACTTACTTGTCAGGGGTCTCTGTGGTACTTCTGTGGTACTGCGTGTACTTCAAACTCCATATCAGACTCTGGGTGGAGCGCATACAGCTCCATAACAGGCTGGTCTGTTTTATCCCGTCGATCGGAGGAATTATCCATCAATGTTTACTACTAACATCCACATGAGAGCTGCCGGTGCCGGTGCTACAGACAATTCTGTGACGCTTCAGAATAAGTGTCTCTTCCGGGGCGACGTCATGCAATGGGCGTAAAAAATGCTGCAATTGGTCGAGAGCTCCGCGGTTCAGGACAGTCAGCCATCTTACTTCCGTGTTGGAAATTAGATGCATCGAAAAACTAATATTTAACACCAAATTAGTTTCTATAGTAATGATGGGAACATATCTAGCTTATAAATGCCTATATTTGACTTTTGGAACCTTTGAAAAGCATGATACAGCTCCTTTAAATTTAACTTGCCTTCAGCTGTAGAAACCCTATGTTCAGGCAGAAATACAATTAGTTACTTACAGTTCTTCACAGATACACAGTTCACCAAATTCAACTGGCTAGAAGTCTGTCCAACAGTCTTCTTTCCCCGTGCTCACTGCTGCTCATAAGTTTCCTTTCTACATCCTGACGTCATGAGCTCAGCTGCACACTTCTGCCACAAGGGAGCACTCACGCTTCATCTACAGCCTTTCCAACATGGCCGATCTCACAATGATAAAGAATCCTTCAAAACATTCCTGGACTCAGAGGGTGATCCGGATCACCACGAAAATTTAATGGGTTGGGCTGAGACACACAGCTGGTGAAAATTTTAGGTCAATCCGTCCAGTACTTTTTCAGTAAAGTTGCTGAAAGACGGACGGACAAACCAACGCTACTGAAGACATTACATGCTTGGTGAAGGTAATAATTATGAAGAGGATCTGTGCAAATGTTGCCCATGTGTTGGCATGACCTACAGTACTGCTTCATATAATGGGTTACAACACATTTTTGAGTTACTTTGTTGCAGCAGCCAAATATCCTGTCCAGGTTTTGTGAACATTTAGCCTCGTGAGACCATCCTGATCTTGCAAGCTTCAGGTATTCACTCGCAGATCAGTCTTGCTACTTTCCGTTGAAGCGAATTTGGAGCAGTTCACCAAACGAACGTCCAATCAGTGTTGGCTTTGAGGCGGGTTGAGGTGTGATGCGACGAGAAGCGACAGTTCAGTCTAAACAACATGGCGGCTTCAGCGGATGAAACTAGCGTCAGCGTGTCTATCACTTAAGTTTTATCGGAATTACTGCCGACAAGTTTCTTGTTTGCTGAGCTAACGAGCCATTGCAGGCAGCAGCAAGAGTAGCCTGGCTTGTGGTTGTGTTTTTGTCGTCGAATTGTCAGTACGTCATATGCTTCGTTGATGTGATTGGTTGATTTAGCCCGTCTATCACCAACATAGGTGGTGATAGACAGATGCCTTATCCAATCAGCTAACCAGTATTTTCGTCCCGTCCCAAAACTACTCTCACGGATGATTTCCATCTGGTGGAGTCAGGTTAGTAAACATTAGCATTCCCCCCACCCCAGCCCAGGCAGGCAACGACCCTCGCCCTGCCTCAATCACACTCCAAGCAATTTTGAAAACTTGAGAGCCCTGCCCCAACAAAATAAAACAAAACCCAGAAAAAGTAAGAAGAGAAGACAAGAAGACAAAACCAATCAGAGAAACATGGAAGTGAGGCAAGTGTCTTATTGTAAGAGGAAAATGGAGAAAAGCCTTCAGAGCAGCAAATTGTTGTGGATTTAAGGACATTTGCAACTCATTAAGACATCAGAAAGGGCATCGTTATGGAGTTGCTCCTCTGCAGCTGCTATTCTGACTGTTTATGGTTAGAGAAATGAGTCGCCGAAACAGGCGTGTCGTTCAGTCCCGCATCCCACGCTGTGATCGGTCTGGTCAATTTTTTACAGGAGTGGAAATCACTTCACAAAGGAGGGAACCCAGACTGACTTGCTGTGTATCTCACGGCGTTAGTCAGGTTGGTGTACCAGGATAATTAATCACGGACAGTCACATCAGGCTTCTAACTTTGAAGCTGGAAGAGCACAGAAAAGCCAGAAGAAGTAGAAGGCGGCAGCGGCAGGCAGCAGGCGATACTTCTTTGTTTCGAGGAAGAAAGGAGAGCAGAGTGCCGCAGATAAAGGAAACAGCGTATAAGTTTAACATATTAAACATGTGCCGGTTGTATCTGTGTTGTATCTGTAAACATTTAAGACATTATTCTATTGTTTGCTTTTAATGGCAACAAAATACTAAACACCTTTATCGCACGAGTTCCTATGGAACCACAAAAACCCTGCCTCAGAGTAGGAGCTAAAATGGTTATGGATCACCATTTTAGCACTCAGGAATTTTCGCCAAATTTGTCACATCCGGTTAGGTAGGGGGGTGAAAACATCGCTTCGTTGCATAGGGGAGCCATTTGATTACCAGCTTCATTATTCATCAATCTTCATTAATTCTAGTTTGGAAATACCGAGAAGTCACACTGTGTATGGCAGCCATAAACATAATAATAATAATAATAATAATATTGGATTAGATTTATATCGCGCTTTTTCTTGCCAGGCACTCAAAGCGCTCACAATAGGTCCATTATTCTTTCATTCCTCTTTCATACTTAGTAGTGGTAAGCTACGTATGTAGCCACAGCTGCCCTTGAGCAGACTGACAGAAGCATGGCAGCCATTTGCCTACGGCCCCTCCGACCACCACCGGAACATTCACACATTCATACACCAGTAGGGACGTAACAATTACCGGTAAAATGGTTAACTGTGATAAAATTCCCAACGATTAGCAATACCGTTTCAAATTTCAATTATCGTGAAAACCGTGACTGATTATTGCACTTTGAAAAACTACCAGTGATGCTGCTCATTGGCTGGAAAAGCAGCAGCAGTCAGTTTGCAATGCTTAATTTATGAAAACATGGCAGAAGGCAACAAGGTGGACAGTTCTCTTGAAATTTCCCCCCTTTAAAAAGGACGACATGTAGACCCATTTTGGATATTTTTTAAGATTCTTGGAGGCATTTCTATAGTACCGCGACAAAAATGATAACCGTGATATGAAATTTTCATATTGTTATATATATATTAAGTGTCTTGCCCAAGGATACAACAACAGATGGCTGGGGGATCGGGATTCGAACCGCTGATCGTTTGATCATTGGGCAACCTGTTCTACCACCCGAGCCACATGGACAAGCAAACATGTTTGGTCCAGTTCCCATAACAACAACAACAACAAAAAAACCAACAGAAAAAGCCCCGAACGACGTGCTAAGTGGCTAGCGTTTATCAAGCCCATAAATGCTGACAGTTCACACTGGAAACCATGGAAACATCTAACAATATGTCCGGATCACTTTGTGACTAATAAAAAAAAAAAAAAAAAAAAAAACTATATTCTGGTCACACTATTTAAACCCTGTAGTTGTTTTTGTACAGATGACAGAAAACGCCATTAAATCAGTGGATGTACAGAATCACAGCACCGCCCACTGTTCCTGTCTCCTCAGGACTTTTAAAGATCACGTTAATCCAGATTACTGCCATTAATATTCCCACGTAACAATAAGCCATAAAAACTGTCAGGAAAGCATTTGCAGCGTTATAAACACTGCACAAAGTCATCACCAGTAAAATACTGATGAGCTTCTAGCTACCGATAACTTATGGTTTGATCGTTGAGCGTAAACTCCTGAGAAGTACAGCAAAGAAATACCACTATTTCTTAAAAATCTGGGAAAATTAATATTCAATAAAGAATAAATGGTTTGAACACAGGGCTTACCTGATGAAACCAAATATATCACAAGATTGGAAAACTGATCATCAGGCCGTTATGTAGGTTCGTCTAACCAGGTACCAGCGGGCAGACGATGGGCATGACTTAGTCCAACAGACATGAGTTTGCTTCGTTTCTAGCATCGACAGTAAGACTTTCAATATAACTGAACGACATTTCAACATTATTTCAAAGGCAGACCGGCGGAGAAAAAAACATTAAAAAAGGGTGCAAGAACGGTTTTTGAGGCTCACAGTCCATCAGATGGCATTCAAATGCGAGGCATGTTTTTACCCCCTACCAGCTTCATGGTCACGTGAATTGACCTATGGCTACGCCACGCCCCCTGCACTCACTCCGACAAACATTCGGTGACAGGCGCTATGTGACATCTCAGGATATGACAGCTGTCAACACGGACAGCAGACATGTGATCAGACAGAGAGATCATGACAAGATAAATCAAAAAACATAAAAACAAGACAAACAAAAAGAAATTGTTCACAAGTCTTAAACTGGGAGTAGAAATCAGCCTGAGAATCTCTGGATGTGACTCGTGTCGCTCCCTCAGTTTCTTGCACAAACTGCTGCACAGCTGCTGTTGTTGTGCCAAAAAGTGATCATCTGACAAAAACTGATCAAACAGCCACGGAAGCGGAGCAGTCTGGCTGCAGCTTGGAAGCCAGAGGCGTGTCATTATCGACATTACTACACGACACCTGTACTACACGACAGTGTCTTATGTACCGTTACCACGTACCAAAACTAGCATGTTTAGCTAGCGTTAGCCAACTTAAACTAACGTTAGGGAAGGTAACTTCATATTTCTTTCAAGCAAAGTGACAACATGTGCCTCAAATACGATGTTCCATACCTTAGAAGAGATGTAGACATCCTTGTTCATTTTATCCACGTTCAGTTGATGCTGTGGTCTGCTGTATAACTTTGGCTTGATGTGACTTGGTAAAAGGCAAAAAATACACCCTGTCACCCAGCCTCTTAGGATACCTAGTGTCGGAGTTGCATGTACCCCATGCACACCGTTTGACCATTTTAAACTAAAAAGAACACATAAAAACGAACAAAAACGGACTAACTTCAATGCATTTCAATGGGCGTTCAAGCAGAGAATGTCCGAGTGTATGGGATAGCTGTGCGCACTGTGATTGGCTCATCGCGTTTGGGGGCGTGGTTTAGCCATAGGTCAATTCTGGGTGGTGACATAGGCTCGCGCTGATTTAGGAACTGAGGGCTGTGGTCCCTAGTTCCTGTCTGTTCGAATGCACAAAAAAACGACCCCATTCCTGAAAAGGTTCCTACAGTGGGAATGCCTCTAATGACTTAGATTTTACTCCATCTGTCCGCACCATATAAGATTAATTCTCCAGATCGAGGTGAAGTTTGAAAAATAGTGGGAAACGGTGACCCCAACACCTTTCCCCCCCAAGACAAAACCATTTTGTGACATTACTTTTTCTAAGGGTTCTTTGGGATTGAATGCAAGCAGGTCACATCTGTGTGCTTCTCTAAATAATATCCCACCATTAATCTCCTCTGCCTAAGAAGGTCCCATAAAGGGACTGTGCCATATTGTTTATCAAAAAGCACCATACTGCCCTTTTGGGAACTTGGCACACTCATTGCAGCAGCAAAATTATTTTCATTTATTTCTGTCACATAAAAAACACTCGAAGTTATGGGTGCTCATTGTAATCTCAGATGCAGGCTGTTATTTTTCCATTTGCAGTTTTGAAAAAGCAGAAGTCAAAATGTCTATTTTTTTCAGTTTTGTTCATGTCCAACTTGTATTTTATGAAAAAAGTGGACAGATATACCATTATAAAAACACATATTAAAGTCCAACAGTCATGAAATAGAGGGGGAAATAATAATCCTAACACATACAGCTGTGTGAAAAAGATTTTGTCCCCTTCCTAATTTCTTACTTTTTTGCATGTTAGTCACACTTAAATATTTCAGATAATCAAACAAATTTAAATGTGAGACAAAGATAACACATGTAAACAGAAATTGTAGTTTTTAAATGAAGATGCAATCAAGTGTTTGTGAAAACTGGCAATGAGTCTACAGCAATGTGGATGAATTTTAGCCCACTCATCTTTGCAGGATTATTGTAATTCAGCCACATTGGAGGGTTTTTTCAGCATGAACCGCCTTTTTAAGGTCATGCCACAGCATCTCTATTGGATTCAGAACAGGACTTTGACTAGGCCACTCCAAAGTCTTCATTTTGTTGTTCTTAAGCCTTTTCAGAGGTGGACTTGCTGGTGTGTTTTGGATCATTGTCCTGCTGCAGAACCCAAGTCCGCTTCAGCTTGAGGTCACCAACAGATGGCCGGACATTCTCCTTCAGGATTGTTTGGTAGACAGCAGAATTCATGGTTCCATTTATCACAGCAAGTCTTTCAGGTCCTGAAGCAGCAAAAGAGCCCCAGACCATCACACTAAAACCACCATATTTTACTTTTGGAATGATGTTCCTTTTCTGAAATGCCGTGTTACTTGTACGCCAGATGTAATGGGACCTACACCTTCCAAAAAGTTCAACTTTTGTTTTGTCAGTCTTTTCCCAGAAGTCTTGGGGATCATTAAAATGCTTTCTGGCATCCTGAGACGAGCCTTTATGTTCTTTTTGCTCAGCAGTGATTTAAGTCTTGGAATTCTGCAATCCAGGCCATTTTTGCCCAGTCTCTTTCTGATGGTGGAGTCATGAACGCTGACCTTGATTGAGGCAAGTGAGGCCTGCAGTTCTTGGATGTTGTTCTGGGTCTTTTGTGACCTCTTGGATGAGTCGTTGCTGTGCTCTTGGGGTAATTTTGGTCGGTCGGCCATTCCTGGGAAGGTTCACCACTGTTCCATGTTTTCACCATTTGTGGATAATGGCTCTCACTGTGGTTCGCTGGAGTCCCAAAACTTTAGAAATGGCTTTGGAACCTTTTCCACACTGATAGATCCCAATAACTTTGTTTCTCATTTTTTACTGAATTTTTTTTGGATCGCAACATGATGTCCAGCTTTTGAGGATCTTTTTGGTCTATTAAACTTCATCAGGCAGGTCCTATTTAAGTGATTTCTTGATTGAGAACAGGTGTGGCAGTGATCCAGCCTTGGTGTGGCTAGAGAAATTGAACTCAGCTTTCCAAAGATGTGATAAACCACAGTTAATTTATGTTTTAGCAGGGGGCAGTCACTTTTTCACACAGGACCATGGAGGTTTGGATCCACCCCCCAATAGAAATCTTCATTCAAAAACTGCATTTTCTGTTTTCTTGTGTTATCTTTGACTCACATTAAAATTTGTTTGATGATCTGAAACATTTAAGTGTGACAAACATGCAAAAAAGTAAGAAGTTAGGAAGGGGGCAAACACTTTTGTATTATACAGCTGTATAATACAATCCAAGTCTGAAAATAGTCTTTACACACATAACTAGCTTCCATCAGACAAGCAAACAAGGCCAATTTAAAAATCTGCAGAGCCGCAAAGAATTTGTTTTATAAGTAATACAAGCAGTGTGGGGTTAAAAGTAGATTTTACTGTAAGGACGGGTTTGAAGTCAGGACTGCCTGCCACAAGCAGCTCAGATAGCTCATTTTCTACTATCAAACAGCTATTATACACCATGAAAGTCAAGAAAAGACACAAATCAATGTGATAAAACATCATTTATTAGATAAGGTTCCAATTCAACTGTACAATCCAAGAGTGATGTATTATTAATGAATGAGCCGACTCTAAGAGCTGAATCTTTGTAGTGAAGGAGAAGAACTGATTCCTGTCTAAGAGAGCCGAATCTTTAAAAGAGGCAGGACTTTATTTTACATACGAGCAAAGATTAGGATCATACCACTATGCAGAAAAGGAGGGGGTGGCAGTTTGTTAGAAGACAAGAGCATGGTAGTACAGATACACTATATTGCCAAAAGTATTCACTCACCTGCCTTACTCACATTTGAGCTTAAGTGGCATCCCATTCCATCAGCTGACCCTGCTCCATCAGTTTACGTGGCCGACCACTTCGTGACTGAGTTGCTGTCGTTCCCAAACACTTCCATTTTCTTATAATACAGCTGACAGTTGACTTTGGAATATTTAGGAGCAAGGAAATTTCATAACTGGATTTGTTGCACAGGTGGCATACTATCACAGTTCCACACTGGAATTCACTGAGGCCCTGAGAGCGACAAATTCTGTCACAAATGTGAAAACAGTCTGCATGCCTAGCTGCTTCATTTTATACACCTGTGGCCATGGAAGTGATTGGAACACCTGATTCTGATCATTTGGATGGATTGGATGCAAATACTTTTGGCAATATAGTGTAGATGAGAAGTCAGATTTAAAGTTGTACTTCCATGGTCATTTCATTAATATTTCTGTGTTCTCCATTATTATTGAATGCATTTTGCATCGTTTCTGTAAAAAAAAAAACTTCCTGGTATCTTTGTATCCAGCTGTATTTGTATACTAGAAGAGAGGCTTGTGGTCCAACGGCAGGCTTTTCCGGGTCCTTCTCATGAATTTCAGTCTGATTGGCTGCCTCCCATCAGTGTATGAAGGAAGCTCCGCCCTCCGCTCTTATTTCGCTACAGACAGGAAATAGAGCCGACAAACAAGTTTGTTCCGCCATGCTAACAAACAGTTAGCTAATTAGCTTCTCAACTCCGAAGCTACAGTCGCGCTGTCTTCAGTTCTAGTGTGTAGTGGAGGGTTACCTGCCTTCCAATGGACAGATAGAAACCCCACGTGGGATACGCTATTTGCAATGTGACGTAGAAGTGCAAGGCTGTTCCTGATTCGCTCTTTTCTTTGTATTGTTTCTCTGATGAGAAAGCACAGCCGACTGGGAGCAACACAACGCTAGCAAGTCAGCATGTGTAAGTAAACAAGGGGAAACCCTCCGTTTCAGAAGGAGCAAGTTAAACGGGTTTTCAGTGGAAGGAGGCCTTTAAGTTACAAGTGTGTCAGGAAAAAAATACAAAAATAAGCTAATTTAAAGTGCTGATGACAGGTTTTTGACATGCTTATCAACCAAAACGTTCTTTATGATGATCTATGTAACAGACACAAGCGCAGCTGCATAGATGAGTTATTAGAAAATATCGCTGCTTTTCAGCACATCTGACCAGACTGTGGCACTATGAGCCGAAACAGGATGTGACGTCTGCCAGAGAGTCTTCTTCGCTACTTATTTAACATCGAAGTCAATGGCTTCATTGTGGTTTTTAAGTTCCTTTTCCAGTTTTAGAGACAAACCGTAACGACTCAGCCTTCAAAATTGTATTGACAGTTAATGGTTAAAAGCTCATAAGTACAGTATTAGTTTATTTAGGTTTCCTACAGGCTTATCATTTTATTTGGAAGAGGACAAAGAAGCAGGTCGGAGTCGGACTCACCGAGAAACAGTAGGCAGTAGCCCGTCTGCACGTCTCTCCTGTCCACAGCGTCCGTTTACTGGAGCTGCAGCCACCAACGTGTTGAGACTTCTAACACATGCTTCATCACATCAGTCATACAGCTACTGTATCGACAGACAGCTGTGGCTCGGTTATATGAGGACGTCCCCGGTCATCAGATCTCTTCCAGCTGCTTCCAAAGATGCATCCTTCCCTCGATCTTCATCCTTATAAACTAGAACTATTTAAAACTCAACTGGAACCATGTAAGTTGTTATCTTCTCATTTTTTAAGGGCCAATTATTCCCCGTGGCTAGCTCGTGGCTAGCCATTAGCCGCGAGCTAACGCAGGGAACGTTCTATCAAACCAGTGCAGATCCTTCTCAGTTGTGGGTCTGCTTGTGCTGTTCTGGGTCGCCCCTTACAGTTCTGGTTCCCTCGGTGTGGTCTTGCAGGCTTTTAGCTGAACCAGTGGACCTGAGGCTGGAGACAGACTGTGGGCAGCTGACTACAGTTCTACTCCGATTCTAGCTTGTAAAATGTGATTTCCCCCAATTCCTCAGCATTATCACACTTTTGTGAACTGGCTGATGATCCCACCACACAAACCAGTTCCAATCTAGCTGTTCTGGATTATCTTTCATGTTTTCCATGGCTTAGATTATACATGTAACTCAATGGGCGGACCGTCGCTGACGACACAACATGGCGGCTAGTTTCCTGACTGAAAAGCTATTAGCATTTAGCCAAGCATCCTAAACATCGGATAATTACATAAATACACGTCTGAGTAATTTCTAATTGCACAGAACTACTTATTTTGTCTTGGTGTGTTGTTGTATGGCAAAGTTACTTGAAGTTAAGGTCGTGTCATCAGCACTTTCAAGCGTCATAATGTTCAGACTTTAAACCTTCATTGACTTAATTTGCTTGGTGTGGTTCTGTGTTCATTTGTTCATTCACAGATTTGATTAAAATATGAAACATAACTTTATTTTCTAATAAAAAAAAAATATGCACAATAACGCTGCGTACACACCAAACGCAATTTGTCAAAAATGCGCCTGATGCTCAAAGTTGGACGCTGGGTCGCTAAAAAGTCAAACGCTTGATTTCCAGCATCAGATCACAGTTTATCCTCCTCTTTCTTCAGAGAGAGAAGAGATTCCCCTGGTTCTTCTGGGTGTTTCCCGTCCTGTCACAAAATGTGTCTGTGTCATGACATTCGCTCAGAGCCGGTTTTACCACTAAGTAGACTAAGCCCCGCACCGCTAGGGGGCCCCCTAAGGAAGTTTGTCTCAGTGAGTACTTGATGGACTTCCGAAACAGCTGGCAAGGACAAGATGATTTATTTTGTGGTGTGTCTGAATGGGTAAAAACCCATGGTTCCACCGATTATTACATAGTTTGTCTCCTCGCCACACATATTTCCGAGGCGCCTTGAATGTACGATCACTATCTTTTAAGTTTCGTTTTTAAAACATCAGAGACGGGTGGCTCACCTGCAGTAGTAAACAGCAAACACGGAGGGAGGAGACAGCAGGTGAAGAGGACATTTAGCATCTCTGAGGACACAAAAGTTTGGCAATACTTGAAGATGGAAAACTTTAAAAGAAATCTGTGGTTTGAAAACAATGTTGCGCTGCTATAAAAGACGTCAGCAGCATGACGAACATGGCAAAGCGAGCGGCATGGTGTGGATACTGCTCCCCCCACATTGTCCTCAGGTGATTCTACTGATGAACATAAATATAAGGTGAGCAGAAGCTGAACTGGTGAGAAAAATATCTAGTTGTTTTCTTAAAGGAGTGATGACATAGCACTAAAAAGTAGTTCATGTTGTTGGCATTGCTGCATACGTCAAATCTCGGATGGTGCATAGACCGTTAGGAGAGGGGGGGCTGTTTACTTGATAGTGTGCTCTTATTGGAGCAAATGAATTACTTAGAATGATAGAACTACGTAGAATGATAAGCTGCTGTCTGATTCAACCGTTTCTGAACAGAGTGACAAAGCTGACTGACTATGAACAGGAACTTTGCTTCTCACTCTGGACATTCACATGGCCTCATCAGCGCACAACAGATCATATTATACCCCCAAAACCCCAGAAAAGGGAAATTTGATGTCATGGCACCTTTAAACAAAACTGAGACTTCCTGACAGCATCTCTGTCTGTACCAGAGTGAACTGCATCAGTTTAAGATGGATTTATTTGTTTGATTTATAGAAAACAATCAAAAACACAAGTATTAAAAGCATCTTTCAAGGGAAAGGGAGAAGTCAAAATAATTGTGATGATGCTTAGAAACCAGATGGAGACTTGTAAATGATTTGTTATGTGTTGAATAGTTTTGAATCGCAGAATTGTATCGAATCATATTGTATAAAGTCAAATCACTGGGGATTCACATCCCTATCAGATATTAGTCTGGTGTCAATGATAATGAAGATTAATAGACTAGACATATCACAGCAATTTTTGAAAACGCGATTTCATATAGTAGCCGCTAACAGATTTAGTGACTGGTTGAGTCCTGTTGGTCGTCAAAGCAGTTGTAGCTCAAGGTAGCAGCAGGGTTGCCAACTGTCCTTTAGAATATGGAGTTGTTCCTTATTTAGTAATCAATTGGTTCGATATTTTATTGGTTCAGTATTGATGCTCCATATAATACGGGATCAAATCACATCCTGTACTAGTTCAATCCAGTTTTGAAGCAATGTATTTTGTTCAGTATTTTCATAAACTCTGTAATTCACCAATTCTTTAAGACGGACGGACGAACAAGTATTATTGTCCTGTAAGTTCAGATTTAGCTTTCCTTCAGTTCTTGGAGACTTTCTCCACTCTGATGGAACGCACGCTGCTGCAACAAATCGCAACCCGTGAAACTCTGAACTCAGCAAACAGCACTATATATTTTACTAGTAAATGTTGTCATATTTCATTTACTATGTTCCTAAACAGTTTTGAATATGTTAATAAAGCAATAAGCCCCGAGAAGCCGTGGGTTACAGCGGTTTTACAACGGCGGGGCACGACGCGAAGCGGAGTGCCCCTCCGCCGTTGTAAAACCGCTGTAACCCACGGATTCAAGGGGCTTATTGCTTTTATAAAACGGTTACTTCACATATTGCCTATAAAATAGATAAAAATAAATAGGCTACACACATACAAAATAAACAATTTATGGGTAATAATGAAATAATGAAATAGAGAACTATTTGTTCTCCCAACACATAAGATTGAGTGGACAGTATGGTTGCTAAGCAACTCAGCTTGTTCACAAGTAGGAGGGTCTCGTAAAACGAAGATATTTCCTACGATTTGGCCCATCATTAACACGTAAACGCAGATTTTATTTCTTTGTATTTTTTTTTCTACTTATTTATTTATTTTTTTGGCATTAAGAAAAGTTCATTTCAAAAACTTCGACCAAAGTGAAGATTTAGTTTACCTCGTTTATGCAACTGCGTGTGGACATTAATAACCAGGGTTTTAAGGTTTGAAACATCACTGCCTGCGACAAAAAAAAAAAAAAAAAAAAAAAAAAGCTCTGATCACATTTGCTACCTGTGTTTACACTGGATCGCTTTCCAGGCGAACAAGCTGTGAACTGGGTCAGCGGAGTTTTCACTTGTTTAAAACGGCGATCAGACAGATGATCCGCTCAGATCCGATGGCCTGCTCAGTCGATTTTTATTTTATTTTATTAACTTTGCTCCCAAAGATCCATGCTTCATTTGTTTTGTTAAACCCTCTTTCCGCCTGCAAACGCTTTCCCCTCCATTTAAGCAGCAAACTCCTCACCCGCCAATCATCACTTCTTTTTTCCCCCCGTTTCATTTATCCATCCATATTAATATTTCTCCATACAGCTGATAAGTATTAAAATGTGGATATAAAGCAGCACTTCTCCCAGGCCATCGCCTGGCTGACGACGGTAAAGGAGCGAACCATCAGAAACAGCTAAACTCTGTGAATGTGCTTAACGCACTTCTGCAGTTCGGTATGAGGATTTTTATTCCAAAAACAAGGTGGATGCGATTTTGTTTTTCTTTTTAAAATTTTCTTAGTTGGAGGAGGGAAGACGCTCGTTTTACAAAAATCCGGCTACACATTGGACATTCGCTCTCATCAATTCAGGCTGTCTGGCCTCGTTAATGTTGTTACTTCCATTAATAGTGGTGTAAAAATGTTTGGAGAAACGGTGGTGTGCGTTTGGCGGCAGCTGTTTTTGTGCAGATGTGACGGCTGCTTTGCAAATGAGGCAACATGTCCGCGGTGAAATCTGCGCTGTCATCTTCCACCCCTCATCCAGATTCAGGACACCCAAAATATCAAAATTCACCACAAAGTCTACAAAAGTCTTGAAACAAATATAATCCTACGAATCGGGTGAACTCAGAGCAGTTGGTTGCTAAGCAACGCAACATCTGTTTATGCTGCCGCAGGGATATTTTGTGCTGCGGTCTGCCGGATCTACGTGTAGGTTACAGTCTGTTTTACCACGGGCTTGGAACGCAGCTCAGCCAATCACATTTAAGAATGAGAAACACCCGTTTTATAATACACATTATATTTTGACTAAGGTGTTGTGTCTACCCAAAAACTTTGTTCATGGCATGAAGGGGTAGGGCCCCCAAACATTATTCTGTTTAGGGCCCCCTGAAATCCAGAGCCTCCTCTGCATTGAGCAGCACTGATTGGTTGACGCCCTGCGTCAAGATGCCAAAGTTCAGATTTTCCCATTCCAGCATCTGCTGCCCATGACGTTCAAAATGTCAAAAGTCAACGCACGAAATGCATAAAACGTGTCGCAGGGTTTTCAACGCCTCCTAGACGCGTGCCGGCCATTGACTTTGCATGTAAACTTGACGCCCTTGATGCCCAAATCTGGTGTGTCTCTTATGATTAAAGAGTTAATTTAAAAAAATCCTCCCAACATACATAGCACTCATGCTAAATTAGACTAAAACCGAAGCTTCTAGTGATGCTTTGGGAGCCGAAAGAGACGACTCCTCTGAGGGAGCCGAGTCAAAAGAACTGAATCTTTGAAAAGAGCTGAATGTCTCATCACTACAACCCAACCCAGATCAAACATCAACATGGATGTCAGGTGCTCTATTTCACAATATGTCATTGCTTGTTAAAATCCAAATTTGGAATTTATCTACTCCATGTTTAATATTTTCCCAATGAGATAAAGTCTAATGCAGTCAGAGAACACAGCTCCAAACAATAGATTATTCAGGTATGTCTTTTTCTGTTGCAACAACTAATAGAGCTGAGCTGAGACAACATCTAAACAGATGATGAGTACCTTTAACTCGCGAAAATGACTGGCTGGAGGTCCCCGAGCGCACCATCAGAAAGCTTTACCAATCAATATTTCACTGACACTGAATCCTCCTCTGCTTTCCCCCTCAAATGAGACAATCAATTTTTCCACCCCTGTGTGTTTCTCAAATCTAACAGGACTTGGGTGCTGTAAACTGGTAGTGGAATACAGTATTTAAGAGTTCAGATCACACGGCTGCTACGAAGGCCGGGCTGCAGTTGAAAGCCAGGAGGGACCGGTTGATAGAAAGGTCAGGTATCAGCTACCCTGACCACACCAAATGTCAGCAAGACAATCTGATAATTTCTGACCCCGGGGTGGGGGAATAAAAAGAAAATCAAAAGAGGCTATATGCAGGATCTGTAAAAGACCTATAGTGCAAAATGTCAGACAAACATATGCGGGGATGAAGTGATATGTCAGTCACTGCTCAGTATTCTGCTCAAAGCTTCACACTCACTCTTCTCCAGTGCAGCAAGCTGCAGTAAGCTGCTTTTAATGCCTGAATAATAACAAACACAACCAGCAAGCAGGGGCAAGGTGCCTGTTCAGCTGATGAGAAATAAATTATCAGTTTTTCTGGAATGGAAACTGAATTTAAAACTCTTGGACAGAGGGATTTTGTTTGCATGTAAACCATCCCTGACTCGGATGATGGAGCAGAGTCTGCAGAGACAGCAGGGTTGGGACATTCAAGCAGGAATATTTGTTCACAGTGCTTTTGACTTTAAATTGCACAGATGGCACATTATTATTAATATTATCCCTATGATCATTAATATTATATGAGGTAGCAGCTGTCATACTGTTGTTATCATCAGTAGCATACATGATAGCAGAACTATTACTATTAGGAATCCACTGATTGATACCACATTTTCTCAAACAGAGTAAAAAATAGTTGTATTTGAGTACTTGCCGATACAAAGTACCGATATACAGCCATCTTCAAAATTATTCATACCCTCCAGTTAAAGAAAATGCAAAATTCACAAAAGTAATTCAAATAACAAGAAACTAAAGATAAATGAAAATTCGCAAAATAATTTACTTAAATAAAATATTGCTTTTCACTTGTAGTTGAAAATAACTTTAAAAAACAAAACTCTCTTGAACACATTAATGCACCTTATGAACAGTGGACCAGCATACCTGTCAACAGGTGTAGAAGTCTTTGAACATTAGAGAAAACACGATTGCAGTGATTCCCTCAAAGTGTTGCTCAACAAAATTTTACCTTCTGAGCCCCATCATGCTTGTTTACTTGTTTTATTTTATTGTGTGTTTGTTTTTAATATTTTTGTTGAACCACAATATAAAATCAATGTCACGATTTTCATAGAATTTTTATTTATAATTACTTTTGTCAATTTCAACTTATTTCACTGACAGCTGATTTTTTTCCTTCTTCAGTTGGAGGGTATGAATAATTTTGAGGATGTGTGTACTAATAAATCTGTACTTAAAAAAAACAATGCTAACTTTTCATCTCAACACAGTCCCAAAATCCATGACACTAGAATGTGAGAAATTCTTGTTTTCTTTTTTGTTTGTTTGTTTGTTTGTTTTCCCAGATGCCAATTAAAATCTGAGCAGAAGAGAATCAGTGACCAATAAAATGTTTTTAAAACTTAATTGGAACAGAAACTGAGAACTTAGCTGAAGTTTTAAAAGCCAAAAGGGTCACAAGAAAAAAATAAAAGAAGAAAAAAATTAATATGCTTCATAGGTAGAAAATAGATTGGGGAAAGTTGGCCCTGATGGGAAATGAGTTTTAATAAAAAGTGGTTTCTTCACAGTGGGCTGGGCAGAATACAGAGTACGCCAGCATCATTGACTCTCCTGGCTGGCGGGTACAGAACCTTGCTGAAACAATCAATGCAGAAGCAAAGCTCTAAAACAACCCAACCTTGCCACAAATGTAACTCCTTTAGCTCTGGGCTGGATGATCCAATCACACGACATGAATAACCTCAGTGCAAAAAAGCAATTACCCTGCAGCCGAGACAAAAGGGCTGAGGCAAGACTCCACGAGGGCCAGAGTGGCAGCACCGGGTTGCTGCTGTCTGTACTGCTGTACAACCTAACACCCTGTGCACTGCTGTTTAATCACACAGAAATGGCTTCAGCCTGAAATTCCCAATGTTTGGGTGATAATCTGAGGTATTTTTCTGTGACATGTCTGTTATTATTACTCACTGTCATCTGATGATTCAATGCATGTCCAGTTCATAAAAGCATGTACAGTCGGTGCTGTAATCACCAGCTGTCAGAGAGCGTCGTCCTGGGAGAATGCACTGTTGCACAGAGATGATATGGATCATCCACATGACTGAGCAGACACAAAGATTAGCATATTTTCACCTTAGCATATTTCATTCTGTGGGAGACGTTGCTTTCAGCTGGAGATGTAAGCTTTGGAAAGATAAGATTAAACGCTTATTCAAAAAAATTTGTTTTGCATTGCAACTGAGCGCAGGCGTCATCTGAGAGTACACAGAGTGACATCTTTCAAATTCATCTTGTTTATGAACACATTTCTGTAAACAAGACTGAAAATTTGTACCAGGGGCATGCTGTATGCCTAGATTTGGCCTAACGGATATTAACTTTCTACAACTTAAGAGAATCTGAACATTTTCAGCAAATGAAAGCTCTCTGAATCCCAAATTAATTATTTGTAGGTGTTAATAAAGTGTTCAAGATGAAGCCTCTTAGGCGTGGTTATCTAAAAGCAATGTTAACACAAGTAGTTTCATTAAAAGGCATCATTGTTGCAACTCACAATTTGTGAAGTGAACAAAAACATAACAGGTCTGTAGTCTATAAACTAATCCATCGAGTGTATTGTGTGTTGCGCCATCTTGCAGCGCCGCCATTGCCTGGGGAACAAGTCCCAATGACCTCCTATCTGCCAACATGGAAAGCAGCGTGAATATTTGGATTTACAACGTTGGACAGTCGTCTAAGGTGATGCTAACCTATAGGTATGTTATCTGGATATCTCTAAAGTATTCTGACATTTTTTTTTTTTTTTACATCGAAGCATTAATGTAAGCTATTCATTCTGTTTTTATTTTCTAGTCCCAATGTTTCCTTGATCAGAGCAAATAACGTTATATTTCACAATATCTCCCAAATTAGTCATGAACTCACTACAACACCACAGTTGTCTCTGTAAGCAATAGCTAGCATAATAACATTGTGCGGTGCGTCATTTTTGGGAGCATAGATACGTAGTGTCAGATTAATGAGTGTTCACCATAATTTACTGTGTTTTTGTTGTTGGGGATTAAATCCGGTGTTTTCTCCGCCGTGGCAGCAAGTTATTCCTCAGGCAGGGTGGATGATGTTTTCCAGGAGCATTTTTTACTATATTGCTTAAAGTCTTCTTCACTTCCTGATTGCAGCCGATTAATTAAATGTTCTGACACAAAAATTAAAAAAATATTACCTGTGGAACGTACAGCACTGGAAAAACCCCATCCAATGAAATTCATTTCATTGGATGGGGTTTTGAACAGTCCGTACTGATTGATTTTTATGTCCATCAAACTTGACTGCTCTCTGTCGCGCACCAACCGTCCTCGCGCGGCGCGCGCACACTCGCGACTCACCATGAGCATCTCAGTGCAGACGAACCGAGAGAACATGGCTGCTCGCTGCTCTTATCTATGCCGCTGTTCGCTCTTAAAAAGAAGAATCGGATGTGGATTAAGTCATGGAGGTGTTGGTGTTTGCAGTGAGGATGTTTTACGCCGCAGAAGAAGTCGGAGGTGAGATAAATGTCGAGATATCAAGATATTTGATGGCCTGACTCGACTAGGCTTGGCACAGAGGACGCAGGAACCAACTCAATTCAATCCTTTTTATTTGACTTTGTCACTTTCTTTTGTTGGAATAGGTTGATAACCTCAAAGAGAAACAGACAGAGATTAATTTATTATATATCACACATATAACCACATAAGTTTATCCTTGAATTTAAATTGAGCAAATCAAACTAACTCAAATTTCAAATCAAGGCAAACATGGTGCTTTACAGTAACCAAAATGTAAAGTGATAAACAAATAAAGAGATACATACCAATAGCGTCTCTGTGCTCTGACTCACTACACCCAGGGCAGACAGACAAAGACCCCACAGGTGCACCCTCACAGGATGGGTACCGAAATCGGTACTTTTATTGGTACCTACCGAACTCCGTCTGTACTACCGGGTACCGATTCATGTAAAATCAAACAGTACCATGTTTTGGTACCTAAATGCATCATTTTTAATGTGAGGTAGTGGAAGAGTTTGTTATTTCTGTGCCGCACGTGAACGTTGCATCGCAGCATGACATCAGCAGCAGCGGCCGCATGTTCAGTCAGAAGCTTTCCTGCTTCACTTCTCTAAAACATCAAGTTCGCTGCATTATTTGTGATGCCAGCGGCGGGAACATGTCTGATCTGAGAAAGCAGCTGATTTAACACAACATTCTTTTCAAAGTTCCGTTCCCGACACGTCGTCCGCAGCCCGCAGAAAAAAGAGGGAGAAGTCCGTCAGCGCCTCGGCGGCTGAACAGATGTAATCGGGGCAGATAATAACCAGCAGGGTTCACAAACTGCCGTTCAAGAACTTAATACGATGTGAATATTTACTGAGTTTACCATCAACCAAGACAGTAAACCAGTTCTGGGACGAAGCGCATGTCACGTCTCTTCCTCCCTCTGTTGCATCCCACATCTTATTATCTCTTTATCAAAGCGGAGTTTCTGCACGCGAGTGCACCAGCCACCATACTGCCATCTGATAAATCAGAGTCTGCGTCTCTCTGAAACAGCTTGTTGGTTTAACCAGCACGGCAGAAACTGTCTGCATCAAGTTAGTAACCTGATCCCTGCAGCAGGATTACAGCCTCCAGACCTGCGCAAAACGCCGCCACAAAATCAGTATAGTGTCGGAGAATATTCTGTCTTTTTTCTCATTAAATTATTCTGTCGTTATTATTATTTCGTCTGGAACAAACTCCCAGAAAGTCTCAGATCAGCTGAAACACTTGTTCTCAGCTGCATTCACATAGATTTTACTCTAAAGTTCAAATCTGCACAGCTCTATGCTCTCTCTCTTTTAAATCTTAAATATTTTTTGATGTTTATCATTTTAAAATCATACTTCTACTTTTTGTTTTTAATCATTTTCCCTTTTACACCCCGCTGCAATGCTTATGGTTTATCTAAAGCACTTTGAATTTTCCTGTAGGCTACATGAAATGTGCTGTATAAAAAAAAAAAACTTGCCTCACCATTAAGTGTCCCTGTTAACAGACGCTCTGACATCATAGAGAAACAGCTGGATTTTGCTTTAATATATTATTAAAAAATTTTATGTTGAGAATGCGAAATAAATCTGTTATTGCTATATAAACACACATAAAAGTACCGAAAACTGGTACCGTTTGGTACCGGTACCGATTCGCAGGTACTAAAAGTTGGTACCGTATCGATTCAAATGTGAAAGGTACCCGTCCCTACTCACAGGTAATCAGTGCCAGTGCATCTTGCTCTTGCCTCTCTCTCTCTCTCTGACACCAAGTGAACACCTGTGCTCTCTACTGCCCTCTGACATACTCCATGCACCAAATAACTATTCACCATATAGCAAAGTAAGAATAGCAAAACTAAGAAAAAAAAATGAATGAATAAATAACATGCATAACTCAACACCTCCCACTTGAGCTCCTGGTTAATAAACCTAAGGAGGTCACATCAGTCTTTGTTCAATTGTTCTTCAATGGGAAGCAGGACTATCAGGCGTCGAACATCCCGGTGAAGGATGATAGAGGGGATACTGGATGACAGTCTTCCTGTGTGTTTCCTTTGCTTGTGCACTGTACCTTCCTTTCTGATTGGAACAGGGTAGCTTGGGAAAGTCCTCACATTCACATCCCTCACAATTCCTCTCTAGTCCGGGTTCACACTGACGACTCTGTCGAGCTTGTACCGGCTTCTTAAAGCATTTTGATCCGCCAGCCACACTACATCTCTTACTGAGACGTTCCGTTGCTTTGTGTGCCATTTGCTCCTGATGAACAGGGTGGGGCCAGCCAGCTCACACCACTTCCTCCAGAACCTGTTCATTTCTTGCTGAATCCTTTGAAGCCTTTTATAGGAATATCCTTCAAACTGAAAATCTCCAGGATCTCCTCTTGGGCCAACCCGACCCAGTAAGAGTGTGTTTGGGGTGACATACTCCACAAGGTCTTCACTACTTTGCACTCTGGCGTCTATGGGTCGTTCATTCACCAAGTTTGCTGCCATGAAGAGAAATGTCTGGAACTCACCCCATGTGAAGACTCCATCACCACCAAGATTATTCAAGGCTCTTTTCGCTAAACGGACTGCTGCTTCTACCGCTCCATTCCTATGGGGGAGTCTGCCGGGTGGATCTTCCAAGACCACTCTGTCCCATTCCCTGCAGCTTCAACCTCTAGGTCATCTTTGTTCAGTTTATCTAAGAAACTTTGAAGTTTCTTCAGTGCAGGTTTTGCTCCCACGAAATTTGTCCCAGCATCTGACCGCAGTTTCCTTGGGTGTCCTCTGAGAGATGTGAATCTCTTGTAAGCCAAGAGAAAACCTTCTGAAGACTGGTCGCTCACAACATCAGTGTGAACAGCTCTTGAAGCCATGCAACAGAATACAACACCCCAGACTTTCAGTTAAGTCCTCTTCTTTGCCTCCTCTCTGACTTCATATGGTCCAAACAATCAATTCAAATGGATTTGAAGGGCAATTTTAGAAATGTGGTTCCTCTGCTGTTTACTTGGAAGCTAACAAGCTAGCCACTCGGCTTTTCTTGGTTATCTTTGTCGATAAGGGCACACGCGACGCGTTTCTGTGCCCTGGAGGCGTAGTTTCGGGGATGTATATTTTTTCAAATGTAGCTTGTTCGAACTGTTTTCCAAGATCTCCTACCCTGCCTTTCAGTTTATTTTGTGATGCCACGGTCTGTAGGGAACGCTCCCCGGACAGGCAAAAAGCACTCTTGCCCACCGCCTGCAGGCTTAGAGGAAGCCAGAGAAACACAGTTATGCTTCTGGAGAATGCCAGATGGTTGTTTTGCGATCTGATGCACAAACCGCCAAGAAAAAAGACCAGAGTTGTTTTGTTTTTTTGTTTGTTTTCATTCTTTTTTCATCCCCATATTCAGCTGAACAAAGGCAAGATTGTACTCCTATATTTGAAATGATATTCCTTGTTTTTCATGCATACCTGTCCTATAAGCTTTACCTTTTTTTTTTTTTTTTTTTTTTTTTTACGTTAGGTTGTAACAAGTTAAAATGAAAGGAAATAATTTTGTTTCTATAATTTCTTGTTTTAAAGGCAGAATAGAGGATCCTGGAAAACCAGTGAGAGCAAGCTAAATTTGAGCACAGGAGCGCGTGCACGATAGTTGTCGGCAAACATAACCGAGAACAGTTAGCTTGTTAGCTTCCCAGTAAACGGCAGAGGAACCAGTCTGCACTGTGACACGCTCTTGGCGGTTACATGCTGGCGTTCTGACATCCAGCCATTCTGACATACTGTCATTCAGACATACCCCCCCCCTCCTTGTCGTCGTCCTCCTCTCTGACAAAGCTGGTCATAACTACTCTGCGGCAGGTAATCAGTTGCTTTCAGGTGGTGCTAAAGAGGCTAGCTTAACAGCTAGCAGCCTCTCTAGTTCACGTCATTCGGGGGAGAACATCCAAACCGCGTACTGTGGAGAGCACGCTTTTGTGGCCGATTCTGGTGAGAAGTGAGAGCCCGCACTCAAAGACAAAGCCACTTTTACTTTCTGGAGTTTCTGGCACGTTTTTACTGAGGTCCTGTTCCAATACACATGTTTTAACTTGAAAAGTGGGATTTCCGGGTGACGACTTCTTTAATAAAAGTCACTGACTCTGCGCTGTCCGGTGCTGAACTGCAAACGGTCGAGACCCTGATTGAGCATTTTGCTTCTGCATATGAATAAATATTTGCTGCCACAACACAATTTGGTAAACTGTCAAGGAATGAAACAGTTTTCACTCCAAAACCTCCAAATAGAGCCCTGCACTGGAGCCCCAAGCCCGCAGGCCGGGCTTCGGGCCAGTAACCATATCATCACCTCAGGCCTGGGCCGGGCTCAGGCTCTCCTTTTTTTTTTTTTTTTAAACCAGCTAATTAGAGAGATGTTTGCAGTGTTTGTTTTCAACCAATTTAAATGGCAACATTTGAACGCAGCAGCCGCTTTTCCCTTCTCCCCGTCACCCCTGCCGTGCAGGTAAGACAAGCTGCTTGTTATTAGACTGATAGTTCGTCTGCTCCTAGTTGTCTTCATTAAGATAAAGAAGAAAATATTCCTGATGGGCCAAAGCTTTTGCTACATTTATCATAATAATAAACACTGAGATACTATTCAAGTGTGTCGGCTTTTGTTTCTTATTGCTGTGATATATAGGTCAAATTACCATGCGCTGTTGCAGTTGCATCGCTGAGTCATAAAAGAAAAACCACACAATTATAAATTAAACACCAGCCAAATTGCTTTATACACTTTACAAACTAATGTTAATATTGAAAGGAAATGAAATATACCCCCCATGCCATAAAAGTTCTCAGATAAGATTGGAGGTGTATAACTGCACCTATATGCATTACGCACCAATTCTCATTAAATAAAATAATGCAGTTAAGTTAAATCAATTCATTAACTTTATTTGAATAAAAAATATAATTAATATAGCATAATATCACGCAAGATCCCCAATTAGCTGTCATTGGAAATTGCAGTGCACTTGCATACAAACAGACAAGAGGATACCAGACGGATACAATGACGGCAAATAGTTAATTACTGATTTAAAATGTAAACAAATAAAATAAATAATAAAAAAGGTACAAGATTTACAAGATTTAATTAGACATAGGCCTAATTAACAGAAGCTTAATAGCTACGTGGAGGCATATCATATTTCCCGTTTCAGGAAATTTTGATAACAGATTATTAGGTTGGTTTGCGAGGTTGTGGAGTCCATCTACCGTAAAAGCACGTAAAAATCTGCATGAGAGGGCTTTTAAAGAAACTGTCGGAATGGTGGGATGTGTTTTATTTTTTTCAAATACCGTCATTCCAACCATAGAATGAAAAATTTGTAGGAATGATGAGACGTTTGGCAGAAATTCAAGTGCTGCCATTTCAACAATTGAAAACTCATGTCGGAGTGGAGGAACGTCGGAATGGCGATTGCCTCCCGTTCACGGCGAGTTGTGAGCGCACGCACGAGGAAGGTGGACGCAACTAACGGCAGTCGAGTTTGATGGACATAATAATTCAATCAATCAGCAAAGGCCATTCGCAACCCCATCTAATTAAATTCATTTCATTGGATGAAATGATTATTATGTCAATTGGTCTCTGCCAGACACGTGACTTTTATTGCTAAGATGCCATTTTAGGCGGAAAAAGTCAACGGTCCCATTTATCAAACAAGCGTGGAAATGAGCGCACATCTGATCTTATTATTGTATCCACGTGTGATTCATAAATGTTCCTGTCTGACCAAACAATAGAATCTATGTCAGAAATCCCTCCTCATCCAGCTGCTTCTACCCTGAAGCAGCAGCGCAGACAGGCGGAGGCTGGTCCAAGCCTGACCCGGACTGTCGGATCTGAGCCTGACCCGCACAGAGACAGAAGAAAAAATAACTTCCATTAGCTAAGCTAAGAAACAGTCTGCTGACTGAGCACTTATAGACGATAACTTTACAGATTACTTAATAGAAACGACGGATCGCCTCCTGTGTCCTCCTGTGTCCTCCCGTGTCCTCCGTGTCTCAGTGGGAGCTGCAGGTCTCATACCAGCCAGATGATCTTAACAGCAGAGGTGTTATAACTTCTGATGAAGGCGACAACTGACCGCCAAAAATTTCAAGATAAATCAGACTTTATTATCTCACTGTTGATGTCTGAATAAAGAAAAGAAAGCTCGGCTGCTTGTAAGAAGACGGACAGTCGGGCTGCAGAAAGGCGCAGGTGCATCGGACCAGCGGGAAACGCTGCTTTAGACTCAGAGAAAGTTTGCAACACAACCCTGACCTGTGTGGATCTGTACAGCGATGCTGTAACTTGTCAAGACTTTATTGACAAGTTAAATAGCAGAAATACTAGTTTATAAACATTATGCGCAGCCAGAAGGGCAGACGCGCTGGTAACTGCAGCTCCCAGGAGACACGGAGTTTGGTGGAGGAGATCCGTATCTATAAATTAATCTATACATTAACGTTGTACAAGTGTTCATACGGTAGACTGTTTCTTAGTTTAACTAATGAAAGTTATCGTTTCTTATGTTCCTGTCCGGGTCAGGCTCAGATCCGACCAGCCTCCATCTGTCAGCGCTGCTGCTTCAGGAGAAACAGCTGGATGACGGTGCATTTCTGACGAACATTCTGTTGTTTGGTCAGACAAGAACATTTTATAAATCACACATGGATTCAGTCATAAGATCATTTTTATGATCAGATGTGCGCTCATTTCCACACCGGTTTGACCACTGACAGTTTTACGCCTGAAATGGCGTCAAGCGCTGGTTACTGCTGGTTAAGCAACAAGTGATACGTCACTCGGCGGAGACCGATTGGAATGAAATTCATTTCATTGGAAGGAGTTTTTCCAGTCCTGGACGTTTCACAGGTGATTAATTTGTTTTAGTTTTTGTGTCAGAACATTTAATTGTCTGCAGTTTGGGTGTGAAGAAGACTTTAAAGCAACCCTTACCGATGTTGCATTCTTACACTATTTTTCTAACAGGGTAAAATGCTATGAATGAGATAATGGAACTCTGAAATACAAGACAGACCCACCATTAATCAATATAAAATATTATTCCAATCTCTAAATATTCAATGAAAACTCCAACCAATCCTTGAAGTGGGGTGCACCTCTAGGATTGTCCAACGGACCTGCCAGTCAGACCTTTGCTTCTGCATTGGGAGGCAGAGAGAATAAGGGGGTGTGTCTTAGAAGTGAGGCGGGACTGTTTATATTCAAATTATCTTGCTGTGCTTTCTGAAATGCAAGATTGGTAAAGGTTGCTTTAAGCAATATAGTAAAAAATGCTCCTGGAAAACGTCATCCACCCTGCCTGAGAACTGTTGGTACTCTTGTATACCTTCAGTCTGGCAGTGGAGTACAGTGACGTTTTCTCAACCAGTCAGATGTAAATATAACTGAATGCAGGCTGGGCAGGAACACGGCGGGGTTCATATACAGCAGTTGCTTCTCTATATGGGTCAGAAGTGTCCAAAATTTCCATCTTATTTCTGTATATTTCCTTCTCAGCGACTTACAGGTGATCTAAACCAGTAATTCCCAACCCTGGTCCTTAAAGCACATTATCCTGAAGACTTTCCATGTTGCCCTGTTGAAACACAGCTAATTCACATTAACGGGTCAGAAGCAGACTGGTGCAGAGCTTGTCAGAGATCCATTTAAGGTTGGATATGGAATACAGGCAGAACAACGACATCACGTGGGTCTAGGTTGTAGTTGCAACGGCAGAAAACAACACCAGACGTTTGGTTGCCAGGCTTGCGGCCGATACGGCAATTGACTAGCAGCCTGCACCATGTCCAACAAGTAATGCAGAGGAGTTTATAACTGACAGGTAACGTTAGCCCCGCTAACAAGAGAGTTAGCTTATCGATCCAGGAGAAAAGTCGCCATTTCCATGATGCCGTGAGGCATTTCCATGAGGTCCATTTGGTGTAGTCTTTACCTAAATTTACTCCAGTTTTTTGCTCTTCTCAGGTCACTCATCTTCTGAGCCAGATACATTACAATACAATAAAACTGTATTTATATAGCACTTTAAAACAGCAACAGCTAACACGAAGTGCTGAACATGACAAAACCCCCCCAAAAATGAAAAAATCAAATAACAAATCACCAATAAAAACTACTAACAAAGCAAGGTCTCGTGCTGGATAAAGACCAGTGGTAAAAGTGGCTTTTAATTACTTCTAAAATCATTAAAGGGCAAACTAAAGCAACTAAAAGAGAGCAAATTCTCATGCTGAGTTAAAAGCCAAGCCATAAAAGTGGGTTTTGAAATTTGTTTTAAAAACAGCCAGTGAGGAGGCCTGCCTGATGTGGAACCCTAAACTATTCAACATCCTGGTGGCAGCAACAAAGAAGGCCCTGTCCCCTCTGAGCTTACTCCTGGACCTCGGTTCTTCAAGGAGCAGATGATCAGCCGAGCGGAGGCACCGTGTAGGGGCGTAGGGGTGATGGAGCTCAGAGAGGTAGAACGGGGAGAGGCCATTTAAAGTCTTAAAAACAAATAAAAGAATCTTAAAATGGACCTTTAAAGGTTGAATATGGAACATTTTTATTAAAAGCTATATTTTTTTAAAAATAATACCTCCACAGGTCGTTTGGGGGTGTACAGAGTGAAAGTACAACATTTCCCAGAAAAATTATTTTTAGCCTAAAAATAATTATAAAATAATTTTTTACAGGTTCGATAATGGCATTTTATTTACGTCTATAAGCCAATACACGCCGCCATTGCAGATTGCCAAATACGATCTATGTGTGGACACAATATTTCGGTCATAGTCAGGCTTGTACAGGGGAAAACCGTGGAGACGACGAGTGAAGCAGCTGCTTCAGAGCCCTGGAGATATTGTTATCTGTTCCTGAGGAGGAGTGACCTGAGAAGAGCAAAACCTGGAGTAAATTTAGGTGAAGACTTCACTAAATGGACCCACATAAACGTTTTCCATGGAGTAAAACACGGAAATGGCGACTTTTCTCCTGGATCGGTAAGCTAGCTTGTTTGCTAACATGGCTAACGTTAGCTGTCAGTTATAAACTTCTCTGTGTTACTTGTTGGACATGCTGCAGACCGTTGGTCACTTGCGTATCGGCAGTGAGCCTGGCATCCCAGCGGCTGGAGTTGTTTTTCTGCAGTTGCAACTACAACCTAGACACACGTGATGTCGCTGTTCTGTCCGTATTCCATATTCAACCTTTAAGTGCAAAGGCAGCCAATGGAAGGAGGCCAGGATTGGAGTGATGTGCTCCCTCTTACGCTCTCCAGTTAGCAGACGGGCGGCAGCGTCTCTGTGAAAAAGTGTTTGCCTCTTTCCTGATTTCTTATTTTTTTTGCATGTTTGTCACACATATTTGTTTCAGATAATCAAACAAATTTAAATGTGAGACAAATATAACACATGTAAACAGAAAATGCAGTTTTTAAATAAAAATTTGTATCTTTAAGGGGAGAAAAAAATCCAAACCTTCATGGCCCTGTGTGAAAAACTGATTGCCCCTTAACCTAATAACTGTTTGGGCCGCCCTTAGTAGCAACGACTGGAAAAGCTGGACTTTCATTCTGCACCCCTCCAAACGGCTCACGGAGGTATTTTTTTTAGTAAAAATTCTCCATATTCAACCTTTAATTTGAATCAGCTGTGTCCTAGCAGGGCGAAATGGAAAGTCTTCAGGATAGTGTGCCTTGAGGACCAGAGTTGGGAATCATTGATTTAAACAACTATTCTGTAGTCCAGGGGTGTCCAAAGTCAGTCCTCGAGGGCTGTTGACCATTCCTGCACATTATGTCTCTTGTAACATGTTTTTTTTCTTACCATTTCTTTTTTAATGAGTTTATGTACAGTAAGTGTAAATGAGAGCAGAAAAATGTCCTAAAAAAAAGGTACAAAAACCTTCTTGTGGGCACATCCTTCGTCATCTACCAACCTGGATCCCAAACACACATTTGTGAACACTTGAATATGAGAGCGACCCTTCAGTGAGCCGGCGTGGCCGGAGGAAGTACGGAGAGAAAGTCAATTAAAGTCTCTTCAGTAGAAACGATTGTAAATCCTCCACTTAATTAAAAGCACCTCAATTTACTGCTCTTATCTGAGGTTATCATGTTAAACAATAGGGGAGCTAAAAACCCATTAGGCGTATGGATTTTAATTAGCATCCTTGTAGATGCAACATAAAATACACCCCCACTCCTCTCCCCCCCAGCTCACCTCCCACCCGTCCTCCTCAAACAGGAGCTGTTCGGTAATGGGAATATTCAGGCTTGGTGGTTGTTGGGAAAGATAATTATTAGCCATTTCATCTCACTGTTTCCCAGTTAAGCATTTGTTTAGCTGAACACTACTTATTGGAGTAATTAAGCCACACTTTAAATACACTGCTCATCCATGAAACTAAATGTGTTTTTGTAAGTAGATGTAGAATTAAATGGAAGTAAAATGATCTGCCATAAGAAAACAGCTCCATGAGATATGAATTTAAAAGAAAAATAACTTATAAACCATAACTGCTTGGTAGTACTGGTGTGAAATGCTCTAAGAAGTACATTTTTGTCTGGGTTTAATGCACACAAGCTCCAGTTTCACTGGAAGTTGAGGTGGAAGTGTAGGAAACATTGTAGATGGATAGAATAAAATACATCCCAACTTTAGATGCTTAAAAAACAATAAAGTGAGGTAATCAGCTGTGAAGCATTTCTGTGTAAAAAAAAGTGTGTCAGTCTAAAGCCCAGCATACACTGGGCAATTTTTGGACGTTTTTGAGCCAGTTTTCCAGTCGTGCGACAAGTTTGGCGATTGGGCCATGTGTCGTGTGTCATGCAGTGCATTAGGGGGTCACGAGAGGCGATTGGCACCTCATGACGAGCTCCCGATTAGAAATCGTGGGTCGCAAGAAAATCAAACCTGTTTGACATTTTGGTCGTAGCTCGTGAGTGAATCGGATGTTAAAGCGGCACCACGACCAGACTGAGAACTCTTTCCTCGGAGATTTTCACATTTCCGATGCGCTGAAGTAAAACAGACGCAGAATGGCGACCATTTGGATGGAGATGTAGTTGTTAAACCGACAGACTGTACAGCTCACGTCTGGACAGCCAATTCCTCGTCCACACACTCGTCGCCTTTTATTTTTGGTGAATTCTTCACAAAGAAAGAACGCAAATCACCAAGGCAGCGCGTTTTTTTTTGGTGGTAGCATAATGTTGCTGCTGCTGCTGTTGTTATTGTCATCTTCTTCTTCTACGACTAGCTGTATTTATTGCGTTGCATGTTGGGATTGTTCAAGACCCCAACGTGTCTTTGAGGACGTACAGTGTGAGTAGTCATATCGCATCCGAGTGTCGGTTCGTACAGTATGAGGACAGACATTGCAAGCTGTGAACTTTTTTTTTTTTTTTTCTTACTTGTCCTGTCCAGCATCATAGCAAGCAGAATGGAAATCCGATTGTTTTATTGTGTTGAACAGTTTTGCTTTGCCAAGGGGAGCTTTATGAACACAAGGCTCCCCTTGATATCCTGTTTATTCATTTTATTTCTTTGATAAAACATTTGTCTAAAACAGCATTCCATATCATACTGCTGGGCCTGACAAGGGAGAAATGAAAGTTAACAGAGGTAATGATAGAAAGTGGAACATAGAGAAAGGAGTAAGGAAGAGGAAGAGAGAGAGAGGAGAGAAAACATGAATCCACTTACACAGTTCAGTGGTGCATCTGTACAGAAATCCCTAAACAACATTCCAAGGTCTCTGTCGGAAAACAAAACAAGCAATCCCCTACAGGAGGACCTGCAGGTGGCTCGAGTATCCTCAGATCATACAAACACACGCAGAACTACGCAGAGAAGAGGTAAAACCTAGTTAGCGCAACGGGAAACAGTGTCACAGTGTCAACATGCATAATAAAGGGTGCTCCGTGGTGATACAGTCATGCAGATGCAGCCTCGTCTCTGCAAGGAGGAGGAAGCCCACAAAGCTCATGACCCAGGCCCCCAGCAGCCACCTAGAGGCCCAGATCTGAGCCGTCCCCCCAAAAGAACAGACATGCATCCCCCAGAGGGCGGTAAAAGGCGGCCCCAGCCGGAGCCCCCCGCAGTCTGGGGGCCCAGGCCCCAGCGGACCAAGACCAGCAGCTGTGAACTTTTGAACTGTGCGACTGATTCGCACAATTTGAGTTGGAGCTGCGAGCAACGATTGAAAAAAATCGCACAGTGTATCCCATGCTTTAGGTGGTTTTATAAGGTTTGGGCTTCTAAATCAATTCTAATCAGACTATAAGACTCCATGTAAACCCAACTAATAGTCGTTTTATGTCATATCTTTGGTGCAAAATCAGGTTAATCACCTGGTGATAACAACTGTCATTTACTTACGGTATTTTCTTACAATAATAACAGTTTAAAAATATTGTTTTTACCAAAAAACTAGGAAAATTTACATTGAAAAACTGACAGCTTATCACATAATAAAAATTACAGTGGCAATGTATAAATCATTAAAGTGCTGATGACACGACCTTAACTTCAAATAACTTTGCCATACAAAAAACACACCAAGACAAAATAAGTAGTTCTGTGGAGTTGGAAGTTAATCAGACACGTATTTACGTAAATATCCAATGTTAAAGAGGCGCGGCTAGGCGCTAATAGGTTTTCACATAGCCTTTGTGATGTGATCTCAGCAACATAAGGAGTTGCGGTCCACTTATTGATTTACAGGTGTAAACAAAGCTGTGGAAAACATGAAAAATGCTCCAGAACAGCTAGATTGGAACTGGTTTGTATGGTGGATCATCAGTCAGTTCAGAAGACTGTGATAATGCTGAGGCATTTGGGGATATCACATTTTACAAGCTAGAACCAGAGTAGAACTGTAGCCAAGTGCTTACAGTCTGTCTCCCAGCCTCAAGTCCACTCGGTTAAGCTAAATGCCTGCAATGCCGTCACACCGAGTGACTCAGAACTGTAGGGAACTGACCCAGAACAGCACAAGCAGACCCACAGCTGTAAAGGAGCTGCACTGGTTTGACATACTGTAGAGTCAAGCGTGACAGAGGAGAGACACTCATTTCCTGCATTAGCTCGTGGCTAACCGGGTAATTATTTGCTGCGAGTTAGCTGTATGACCAATCTGATTAAGCAACAATGGTTGAAAAAGAATATTCCAGAGGACATTAATGCAGTTTTATGTGTTAGAAGTCTCAACAGCTCCAGTAAACAGAAGCTGTAGACAGGAGAGACGTGAAGAGGCTCCTACTGCTATCTGGTAAGTCTGACTTGCTTCTTTATCCTCTTCAAAATAAAATTCTGGATCTGTAGGAAACCTAAATAAACTAACGCTGTACTTACAAGCTTTTAAATATTAACTGGCAATACAGTTTGAAGACTGAGTCGTTACTGTTTGTCTGTAATACTGGAAAAAGGAACTTAAAGACTGCTATGAAGCCATAGACTTCAATGTTAAATGAGCTGAGAATGTTCTCTGGTAGACGTCACCAGGGCTTGGCATTAACACCCACCAACCGCCAAATGCGGGTGAATTTCAGCAATGGCGGGTAACACGGCCACTCCAACCAGCCACTTTGGCAGGTTGAACTCTATTTACATTTTAATTGTAGTTTTCTCAAACGGCATCTGAAATAATAAACAAACTTAAATGTTGGACTAAAAGACTACAACTCCCATGAGCACCGCCTGCGCACAGTGTTTGCTCATTGGTCAATCTGTGGCCGACATCACTTAGAGGCGGTTCCTGTGGAGAGCGCAGTTGTGAAGCGAGGCGCTGCTAACTGAGATCGGCTTTCCAAAGGGAACTCCTAACTTTGCTTCTGCACGTCCGATCTTCCCAGTTCTACCTGCAGCGCTTAGTTCATGTTCAACATGAGAAAACTCGAGTTTGTCTGAATGTGGGTCAGAGTCAGACTGTGAAGCAGTTTGTTCTGTTTTTAGTTTTCTCCTGAATGTGTCAAATCCAGATCCCTCATACAGCAGCTGTTTTCACGCTGGTTGTGAGCAGTGATGATGAAGATTTAACGTGTCGGACTCGAGCTCTATGGGAGACATCTGGTTTTCTTCACTGGGAGACGTGGTCTACCTGTATGACGAGGCTGAGCCATGCCCGAAATGATTGCAGCAGGCCGGCGGAGATGCGCCCAAGCTCCGGTGTGCTCATAGAGCCGAACACGTCACTGCAAGTTTGGGATGTAAACATCCTAAACGTGCACGGTAGCATGTTTTATAAACCATTCCCAAAGATGCAGCAATGTATTCATGAAGCTGCAGCATCCACTATTACTGAGGAGTGAACACATGATGGATCCAATGTGAGCGCTTTGAGTGTCCAGCAGCAAAAGCACGATATATATCGAATCCATTATTATTATTATTATTATTATTATTATTATTATTATTATTAACCAGACAGCGACTGTAGGATGAAGGCTGTGGGGGTGAAAAGATTTAGCGGTCTCTTTTGTTTTTTCATTTTTTCTTCTCTGTAGTTGCCTATTTAGTCTACTGCAGTAAATAAATACTGAAACAGGGATTCTTTTCAGATTTTTTCCAGTTCAGCTTTTATCTTATAAATTAATCTTTTACTCCCCTGCACCATTCTTAAAATGCAAAAAGAAACCACGTTTTTTTATTACTTTGTACAGTACGCTGCATATTTTCATCCAAAAAGAGCTTTCCACAGAACCCTATCGGAGCTGAATGACTGATAATGACCAGGGGCCTCATGTACAAAGGGTTCGTACGCACAAAAACGTGGCGTACGATCATTTCCACGGTAAGGTCGAGATGTATCAAGAATGGAGTGACCGTGGAAATGTGCGGGGCTTCACGTCAACTTCATGGCTGGCGTACGAACGTTTCTACAGCTGTGGAGACTTTGGCGACACTTGGAGGCGACGCTGGGAAAATGTTAAAAGAAATAAATGTGAAAACAACCATCCCCAGACTGAGTGATGTGGTCAGACACATGAACAAACAGCCCTCATAAACAATTAACACCTGCGTCTGCAATTATGTGTGGATATAAAAGCGCAAAAATAGGCTCCTGTCCAGCAGCTGCTTTAGTTGGAAGAAAACGTTCGAAATGGTGGATTTGCAGAGAGAGTGTATTCAGAGGTCTTACTGATTTAATTATAACTGGCTGGTCAGACGCTTTAAGTTCACTATCTCTGTGCGCAGGGCTGAAGCCAGGCTGGGGGCGCAACACCCCCAGCTGCGCCTCCACGAGCTCCGGCGCATAAATTCACTTATATGCCGATTTATTTATTAATGCACTTAATTTGTGAGGACATCTATAGGATGATCTGTTCAATCATTTATACCAGCACAGTAGGGGGGAGGACTCTGCCGGTATGGCAATTTAATAGCAACAGGTCAGTCACGTCTGCGTCCTGGGGATGAGGAAACCCCCGAGGCTGTGACGCAGGTGATGCAGAAGGAATCCCCAATGCTGCACGTCCTCTTATAGTAATAGATTGTGTCAGCTAATAAATACAGTATTTCCCGTGACATCGGGCTGTGAGGAGGCGACTGTATAAACACACATTTCACAAATATATATTTATTTACCTTTAGAAAAACCGGAGTCACCCGCGTGAACTCCCATCACCTTTGAAAGACGAAATGCAGTCACGAGCAGCCGTCCTCTGATTCACATCCAACTTGTTGTCGGACCACTTCTTATTTCGGCTTGTGTGTGCGACTCTGACCCCACATCGTTGTCACACACTCTCCCATTCACTTTTCTGTCGGGGTGCGATGCCGGACATCAGCGTGCTAAAGTGCACATTTTTGCGCATTTATACTAAAACAGGCTGCCTCAAGTTCGTTCTCCATGAATGTTTTTTTTTTCATTTTCATTCACTGTCATGTTCATATTTTGTCTTTCTGATGGTGCAGAGAGGAGAATCTCCGCTGCAGATCTCATTTAAATGTCATTTGCGTATTTATGTTGGGGGTGTGGACAGGGAGGCGTCAGGTACTCCAACATGTGCGCTCAATTCCACGTTGATTGGGATGTACAAAGGAAAAGTACTTGGATCCATGCGTGCGTACTGTTTCATACATCTGAAAACTTTTGTGCGTATGACGTTTTCAGGATTTGATCGTACGCCGGGTCTCAGTAGGAAATCCACGCAACTCTTTGTACATGAGGCCCCTGGAGTGTTAAATATTTTATGTAGCCTTCATATGAATGTGTACAAGAGTCATTTACGTTTAAAAAGTTTGTAAATATAGTTTAAGTAAACTTTAGCAGGCCATAGTCGGCTTTAATCCTATTAAACATCTTTTCTCAACAACAAAATTGTGGCTAGTGAAAATGTTGAGTGGCTAGTAACATTGGAAAACCACCAGCCACCGTGGCTGGTGAGCAAAAATATGAATGTCAAGCCCTGGACGTCACGTCCAGTTTCGGCTCACAGCGGCACAGTCTGGTCAGATGTGCTAAAATGCAGCAATATTTTATAATAACTTATCTATGTAGCTGTTTCTGTTACATACAGTAGATCATCATAAAGAACGTTTTAAACCATAAAACATGTCAAAAATGTGTCAGCACTTTAAGGTACGCCGTTTAGGTAAGAAACTTTAGCAGTACTCAACTGTTATTGATTCACAGTAGTTTGCTGCAAAAACAACAGTTAGATACCGACAAACTGGCAGCTGTAGTTGACACATTTTTACCGTAATTTTTACAGTGTAAAGATTGTGTCTCGGTGTCTCACACAGCCAGTGACTAAATGCACATGTGTTATTCAGAATAAATACTAAATAGCTAATCAGAACCAGTACCGTCCTGCTGTGTGACTTTGCTCTCATTACAGTTCTGTTATGACTGGCTTCTCTTGACCCAGAATAAAAAAGACAAATAAGTTCTGCATTTAGCTAATTATTGATCTCAGAGGACATGAGTGCTTCCTAAGAATCAGAAAGTATCAAATTCAAGGGCAAAGAAGGTATCACTGAGACAACTTAAGTGTCAGCAAAATGCATATTTCTTCAGCTGGTGAGCAGTTTCTATGGATAGGGTGAGTTAATCAATGGGCTGCAACATGACACACTGTTTTGTAGACAGAGGAGCATCAGTCCAGAGGATAGTTTTTTGTTGCATTAATTGATGGGAAAGTATAATTAATAGAAGATTTTGTTGCCAGTGTAGATGGCAAGCAGCTTTACAGAGGCTGCTTATAACGATATTATTACTCTCACACTTTCAGAATGCAGAAAATTAAATTGTTTCACAACGTTGATATATAAAAACGCAGCAGCAGTAGGATACTCGGGTCCCCAGTTAAATCCTTAGTGAGCGTCAAAGGCTCCCAGTGTGAGCTGACGCGCTGCAGTGGTTGGAACAAAACCATGGCTCAGCCGTAACATGGCAAACAAGGATCTGGCATCTGGCAAATCACCCACATGTCCAAAATCAGCTTCCCTCAATGAGAAAATGACAAATTGTGATTTTAAGTGTCATAGAAAGTCTGGGTTTGCTCGTTTGGAAAACAAAGTGACAGAGCTCAGTTCGTAGAGGCAGAGGATATACACCAGGGGTCTCCAACTCCGGTCCTCCAGAGCAACTATCCTGCACATTTTGGTTGCATCCCTTCTTCAACACCTGAATCAAACAAACGGCTCCTTACCAAACTTCTGCAAAACTGAATGACGTGTGCATGGGGGAATTAGCCATTTGATTCAGGTGTGTTGGAGAGAGGATGCTCTAAGAATTACAGGATAGTATCCCTCGAGGACCGGACTTGGAGACCCTTGATATACACAGTCCTCAAAATTATTCATAACCTCCAATTAAAGAAGGAAAAAAATCAAGTGTGATCAAAATGAAATGAAATTGACTAAAGTAATAATAAATTATAATTATATGAAAATTATGACATTGATTTTGAATTGTGTTTCGAAAAAAAATACTAAAAACAAACACATAAAAAATAAAACAAATAAAAGAGCGTGATGAGGCTCCGAAACTGAAATTTTGTTGAGCAACACTTTGAGGTAATCACTGCAATCAGGTGTTTTCTCTAATGTTAAGAAAGACTTCTACACCTGTTGACAGGCATTTCGGTCCAGTGTTTATGGGAAAGGTGCTCTAATTTTTCTCGGACAGTTTTTTTTTTTTTTTTTTTATATTATTATTTCCAAACACAATTCAAAAGCAATATTTTCTTTCACTGAATTATAATCTTGTAATTTTTTTTAATTAGTCTCTTTAGTGTCTTATTTGATTTAGCCTTTTTTTTTTTTAATTGGAGGGTGTAGGTAGTTTTGAGGACGACTGTAGATTTTGTTTTTTTTAGATAAATTATAGCACATTTTATTTATTCAATTTATATAGCAAAAATTTTTACATCCAGCTGGATGCCCAAAGTGCTGCATGGGAGGACACCAACTCAAGTCATAATTACTAAGAAAAGAATTAGAAGAACAATAAGACAAAAGTTAAGAAGGAAACGCCTGTGCCAAAAGACGGGATCTGAGCATGGCTTTCAAAGACATAAAAGACTGATCACAATATGGGAAATTTACAGGAAACATGGGATCTTGGCGGGAAAAAGGGTTAAAATATGTTTCCAAACCAAAGCGGGTGACTTGACAGTTATGCACAATGCTCTTTTTTTTTTTTCATCTGTCCTCCAAAGCTCGCATCCTTCTGCCTTTAAAAAATTGTGTGAAACTCTAAAATGAATAAAGAGGTTTTCACTCTAAAACCAATCTTTGTTTGGACTGCAGCCACTTCTCTACTTTCAGAGTGAAAGTGGCTTTTTGGCTTGTACGGTGGTCTTGGAAAGTTTCATGCTCCTAATTTTTGTTCAGATAAAGTAAATAAAGAACCAAACCAGAAAGAACATTTGGGAAGATAACTTGAGGTAAATGGACCAATTTAGTAGAAGTAAATTAAAAGTTTTGTCAGTTATGGTGCTGGTTTGCACTCCACAGCATTCACCAGAATTCAATGCAAACACTTGTCAATTTCTTATTTTGATGCAACATATGAATTTCATATCAGCACCACATGAGGTTTGTGTGAATTTCCTCATTTAATCTCACAGGAGGAGCACTTGCAAGCAGGTACAGAGAGGAGCTATATTAAGGTTCTCTGAGGAAGAAATTAAAGGTGGTACCAAAAGGTCAGAGCAAAATCAGGAGCCAGGGGAAACAGCGCTGGATGATGAAAGTGTTGCCAGTAGAGTGAGGTGTGTGTGATCATACCCACCAAGTCTTCCAGTTAACTTCGAGCAGGAAACAGCAGTCTATCCATTACTTTGCTCCGAGTACCTGTATAGAATCACGCGCGGCCGTAATCGATTGTTCGAGTGCGAGGCTGCTGTGGACAGCATAAAATCCAGCCGATGATTCAAGGGAGCCAGCCGAGGTTGGCCGGGATCAGGACCGAAGCAAGGAGGAGATGAGGACGAGAAAACATTTTTTCCTGCAGGCCTGTGTTGCTTGGTGTGAGTGCACAGAAGCAGGAAAGTGAACAATCGAGGACTAGACATTTTGGAATTGAAATCCTTCTGGATATAATCAAACCACTGAAGCGGGAAAAAAAATCATCCATGCACTAAAATAAAACCATGTTTGGGCTGTCCTCATTTCCATATTTTTCTATTTTTAATTCTTTCATTATTTCAGGAATAATCATGCATATCGCAGAGTTTTCAGTGCTGAGATTTTCCTCTGTGCGCAGCCAGTTTCCCTGTTCATGTCATACAGTCCCTGTACTGTACTTAACCTTAGCAGCTCATTCATGAAGGACTAGCGTTCGGTAAAACAGCCGGATCCAGAAACATACCAGGAACTACAGTAGGTTTTGGAAAATATGCGTACTGTATGTGTCAATCAAACAAAATTTAAAGCAGTTGAAAAACAATTGAAAAAAAGAAAGAAAAATCACAGCTCAGCAGGGACTTAGCATAAGGTTGAGGAGCAATGTTAGCATAAGTTTCACAAGAAGAAACATCCTCCCAGAGCTGACAGTCAGGAGATTGAAAATGTAAATGCACACACAGAAAGACATCAAACAAACCCAGAGAAGAATAAATCATCTCCATCTGAGTGAAATTAGTTTGTGACGTGAGAAGCAGCATAGAAATGAGGTGGTGTTTGCTGAGTTAGCAGCTGAAGCTAGCAACTGCTAAGATTGGGTTCACACTCTTTTTTTCTCATTATACATTAGTGTATGATGTAAGCGTTTTTTTTTTACTAGAATATGAATATGAAACAAAACATCTTAAGAAGCATTATCTAGATAATAATAATTATTATTATTATCATTATTATTAATTCACAATTGTAATTATAAGAACAAGAAATTGAAAAAGTGAGAAAAAAATGATAATTTAATGAACTAAAATGTTGATTTTGAAATGTAGTTTTAAAGAAAATAATAATAAAAACAAAGAAAACTGTCAGACATATTAGAGCAGGGTTTCTTAATCCTTGTCTTCGGGGACCTCTATAGGCTACCCTGCCTGTATTCCAGGTTTCCAACTCCACCACCCCTGATTCAGATCTATTGAACTACTCATTTGGTTCTTTGCAAGCCTGCTAACAAACCAGGTATCTGAGTCAGGTGTGTTAGGAAGTTCGTGAATCTGAATGAGGTGTGTTGGAGTAGGAACCCATTACAGACATGCAGGACAGTGGGTCCTTAAGGACCAGGATTGAGAACCACCGCATTAAAACAATGTTTCCCAACTCCAGTTCTCAGGACCCAATACCCTTGTTTGCTTGTTTTATTTCTTGTGTTTGTTTTTATATCTGTGTTGAACCACAATTCAAAAGCAATGTCATGATTTTCATAGAATTTTTATGTTTCATCACTTTTGTAAATTTCAACTTATTTCACTGACAGCTGTTCACCCCTCCCTCTTTAACGGGAGAGTATGAATAATTTTGAGGGCAACTGCATTTGTGTATTATATATATATTAAGAGTTCATTTGCAAAAACAGTTAACCACCATTTAGAAAAACCAGAGTTAACTGCTTCTGAAAATAAACTCTTCATCTACTTTTTTGAATATTTTCACCAAAGGTTGTAATGATGATGTTAAATGGAGATAGGAGGTTTGTACCCGACAGCGACGAAAATCAGTTAACTCTGTTTTTTTTCTAAATGGTGGTTAACTGCTTTTGCAAATGAACTCTTCACACACACACACACACACACACATATATATACTGTACATGTGTATATATATATATATATATATATATATATATATATATATATATATATATATATATATATATATATATATATATGTATATATGGTATGTTACTGGGTATTGTCCCACATTGTCCCCTAACTTATGAAGTCTTTGTCCAACATTTGGTTAAATGGAATCGGGTCACCCTATTCTTGAATAAATGACTAAACTAAACATGCATTTGTGTGTGGCTAACTGTGTTTTGATATGGACTGCTATCTTTTAAAACTGTGCTCACCCAGTTCCTTGTCATTGATGTATCCAGTGCAATAAGCTACATGCCCCCCATCAGTTTCTTATTACACAACACAATTTACTTTGTGGCTGTTGGGATCACCAGCAAATGTTGTAGCTTTAAGACCTGTAATAATACAGACTGACTCATACATTTTGTTGTAGGTATTTTTTTTTATTTTTAAAAATGATAGTTTAAACAAGCAGTAATCAAAACCATGGCTTAAAAACATTGAAAACACCTCCTGCAGCTTCAGATTTGCAGTTTTATTAACAGTTGATGTCTGGGATTCAGGGTAAAGACATGGCAGCAATAAGCTCTCTGAGCACAAACATAGGAAAGCAAAATGAAAACTAAACTGTGGGGGATTACAGCTTTAACTAAACAGGCCTGGGATGTGTTGTTTCTACATGCTTTGTTCTAGCTGAATGGAGCTGTTATTTGTTTCTTTTTATTTGCTTTGCAGCTCATTTGACGTCCATCTGCGGAGCAACAGGACTTGAAAAATAATCAAATCTCATGCAGCTCACACATAAGATCTTGAGTCATCTAACTGGAAGCCCCCGAGGACCAGAGTTGGTGACCTCTGATTTAAAGTCTTACATGTTTATTTATTTATTTGTCATTTTTTTACCATCATGCACTTGCGCAGTTGGACACCAGGGAGTGACTCTGAATGACAGGGGTAATATCAAACTCTTTTGATAAATAAAGATCCCAAGACAACGCTGATTGGTCAAGGGGACAGAGAGCTAAACCCAATGACAGAGCAGCCTCAGGTCGCCTCTTTTCCAAAAGTTCAAGCTCTCACCTACACACCCATAAGACTGGCGCTCCTCGCATATGAGGCCTATACGTGTATATTTTTACAAAAGTAACTAAACAAATTCATCAATTCACAATAAATCTCTGCAGATAACTTGAAACTACCAGGCTTACTTTGTAGGTAAACAGTTTGAATTTCATAATTATTTTGCAAACAAATTATTCTTATGTTTAAGAGAAGAGATGTTTTGATGAGGGCAGCGCCCCCATATCAACAAGCCACCGCTGAATGCAGGTATATTTCTCACAGCTGCAGCTACTGATACTTAAAAGAGAGATAGTGTGTTTTACTTTTTTTTCTTTTTCCACTGGATTTCCACCAGTACTACATTTTCCATTTAGCAAGTCACGTTGAAAAGGAGAAGGCATCTAAGGTCTTCCACTTCAAAAGGTTTCCACTTATCACTTTCAATGTGTGCTGCAGTCTGCCCTGCTGGAAGATTCGTGGCGTCATTACACACAAACCAGGTCTTTACACAAACCCGTCATTGCTTATGACTGACTCAACTCACAGCATGAGATCCATTATGGTAAGTGACAGAAAAATGTTGGGTTTTAACACAGAGGCCCTGTTGCTTGAGCTTTTTCCAAATGTTAAATATACAGGAAAATGGTATTATACACAAGTCGTCTATAAAGATAAAGCCTCTGAGTTTGACTCCAGAGACATTTCTAAAAATCAAATTTTCAACAATCCGATTCCAAGACAAAAACATGTACGCTTACTTTATTAGGTACATCTATCCATGTGCTATCATCACAAATATCTAAACAGCCAATCACATGGCAGCAGCTCAATGCTTTAAGTCATGTAGACATGGTGAAGATTACTCACCCAGGTTTTAACAGAGCAGAATGAAGAAAAACAGGGGATTTAAGTGACTTTATCACTGCATGGTTGCTGGTGCCAGAAGGACTCGACTGAGTGTTTCATGATTTTCACACATAGCCATCTCCAAGAAATACAAAGAATGATCCAAAAAAAGGAGAAAATATCCCATGAGAAGCAGCCGTCTGGACCAAATTGCCTTACTGATTTCAGAGGAGAATGGGCAGACTGGTTGGAGATGCTAGCAAAGCAACAGGAACTCAAACAACCAATAGTTACAATCAAGGCCTACAAAATAGCATCACTGCATCCACAACACTCCAACCTTGAAGCAGATGGGCTACAGCAGCAGAAGACTACAGCGGTGCCACTGCAATCATCTAAGAACAGGAAACTGAGGCAACAATTCACACAAATTCATCAAAACCGGATAATAGAAGATTGAAAAAGCTTAACCACCACTGCCTACCTGAGTATTGTAGCTGACCATGTCCATCCCTTTATGACCACAGCATAGCATCTTCTGATGGCTACTTCCAGTTCACTGTACTCGAATGGCCTCCACGGTCACCAGATCTCAGTCCAACAGAGCAGCTTTGGGATGTGGTCGAACAGGAGATTCTCATCATTGATGTGCAGCCAACAAATCTGCAGCAACTGTGTGATGCTGTCATGTCAACATGGAGCAAAATCTCTGAGGAAAGTTTCCACCACCTTGTTGAATCTATTGGGCCTTTTTTCACTGCACATTTTTGTGACCTTCCACACGGCACTCTTTATTTGTTACGATTTTTCACACTCGTTTCAGAGCTAGCTCTAACCGTGCTGAACCGACACAAAACGTGACATAACTGACGGTTTTTCACTGATTGGTCAAAGGAAATTGTCATCATACACATCATATGTGTTTCGCCGCGCCTCTTCTAAAAATATCTGGCTCTGTTTACGGTGACTATAAGCCACAGAGAAAACAACAACAACAGTACCTACCTCGACATCATCCAACTCCGCCCACTTCGAGGTAGTATACTGCTGCTCTTACTGTGTTGAAACCAAAACCGTCCTGGTCGTCTTTAGTGTGTGGTGCAGTACTGTGCTGTACCATGCTGTACCGTACCATGTGCAGCTGCAATGGAAAAGGCCCATATGAAGAATTAGGGCTTTCCTGAAGATAAAAGGGGGGCTGATCTGGTGCTAGTGAAGTGTACCTATAAAGAAACCGCTGAATGAAATGAAAAATACTTTATGTATCCCAGAAGGGAAATTCATTCAATGTACATTTGTTAACAGTCTATGAAGCTTCACTGTTTAAAACCTGTTCAGTGATCAACACAGGCACAACTAGTCTGGTACACCAGCACGACCAACACCAGGTATGAGAGATACACGGCAGGGCAGTCTGGATTCCCTCCATTGGAAAGTGATTTCCACTCCAGTAAATTTTGACTGGACCAATCTGCATGGGGGGCGGGACATTACAATACATCTTTTTCAGTGACTCAGTTATCTAACCATAAACAGTCAGAATGGGGGTGTTTACTGGCTCGGGGATGCTTGTTCTGCCGTGTCCAGGGTGGGGTGGTGCTGGGAGCTTGGAGCTCCTTCTGCGGTCCGGGTTATCACTCAGGAGGCGCAGAAGCAAGGGTAAGAGTAAGGTGGGTGTGTGAGAGAAATGAATGTGCAGGTGTACAAGGAGCGATGTAGGGGCGTGTGCGAGGGGGTGGAGGCAGAGGGGTGTGAGTGTGTCGGGTTGGTGCGAAGGGTCGGGTGGTGCATGTGTGTGGGTGGAGTGCATGTGGGTATTGGGGGTATAGGGAGGTGGGGCTGTATGTGTATGGGGTGAAGGGATGGGTGTGTGGGTGTTGAGGGTGGAGGGAGAAGTGTGTGTGAGTGTCAGGTTGGAGGGAGGGGTGGGTCAGTGCATGGGTGTGGGGGGGAGTGCATGTGGGTATTGGGGGTATACGGAGGTGGGGTGTGTGTATGTGGGGTGGAGGGAGGAGTGTGTGGGTGTTGGGGGTGGAGCAACTATATAACAATGCCCTTTCTGATGTCTTAAATGAGCTGCACATGTCCTTAAAGGATAGTTCAGGTTTTTGGACATGAAGTTGTGTGAAACATTCACCGTCTGTAGCTCTGATGTAACAGTGTCTCTACTATCAACGAGCCTCCTGCTCTGAGAAACAGACGGTAATGTCAGAAAAAGTTCTGAAGCTGTACAGGTATGGGGGCGCCGTTCTCCTAAGGTTTTTAAGCTAGAAAAAGTATGCATGTGTTGACTATTTCAAGAATTTTAAAACATCCTGGCCATATGTCAGCCCTTGATTTAAATTTGGACTATTTTTTGGCCGATGTTTGCAGACCGCGGGTTTGATATTAGGAACGGAGCTGGACTGCTGCGCCCTGAAGTCCAAACACCTGCTTTTTACTGACGCTGTCAGCCTGATGTGGAGGAGAGATGGTCACACATCAAGTTGAGAGGGGGTGGTTAGAGGTGGACGCAGCTGCTTTGATATTCTTTTTATCAATATTTTCTGCAATATAAAACAGATCCATGACGGTGTGGTCTGGTTAAGCTGCGTTTGCCTCTGATCAATCACCTGACATCTGCGAGCTTTTCTGGAGTAAACCAGAAGAAAGTGTTATAGATAATGTTGATTATCAAACAAACAACGGTTGGACTTCACAGAAATATAAGCTTACAAGTGGTCCACTCCAACCGCCACTAATGTTTTGAAAAGTCAGATGTAATCTCTTCAATCTGTCCTTGTGTAGCATCTTCAAACTTTAAATGAGACCTAAACTGCAACAGAGTAAAGGCAAAGCAAGTGAAGGGCGGTGTAAACAGCTCTAGGTATCTCTAGGTAATTCTGTGTACTCTGGTTCATAATAACAACTCCTTGGCAAGGGGTAAAGGGCAAAACATTGTTGCTTTCATAGTCTGACATAGTTTTCCTCATTTATAATAGGCTACCAAGTATTTGTTCTGTGTTGTAAACAGTTATTATAGTTTGCAAGGTGCGGTGCTAACTGATTTCTGTTTCCAGGTAACAGCTTACGCAGCTATGCAGCGGAGTGATATCGGCCAAAAAACAGTCCAAATCTAAATCAAGGTCTGACATAAGGCCGGGATGTTTAAAAATTCTTGAAATAGTCTAACAAAACACATGCATACTTTTTCTAGCTTAAAGGGACACTGTGTAATTGGGAGCAGCTCCCTCGTACTTTTCATGCTGCATTCGCGTGAAACCGGGCAGACCGACGACATCCGCTGCATGTAAAGTTATCGTCGGCCTCTATGTGAAGACGTGGTCCGTCAGTTACAGTGACATCAGTCCACATCTGTTCGGTTGTCATGGCGATGTCGTATTGTTTTCCCTGACCCATGTTTTACCGTCTTTCGCTCGGCTTCATTGATTAAAATGACATCTGGTTTGTTACCAACGGCCGTCTGCCCGACTGCACGTGAACCCAGCATCAGTGAGACGCTAGTTTCTCCCCACTGCAGCGCGGTGACTTTTCAAAGGCATTACCTCGAACTGAGCTGAAAACTCCGGTGTGTCCGGTGAGTTTCTGTGTTTTCCTACCGTCACCCGAACGCAAAAACATGGCGATACGACATGGCAGCCTTCACCGAGCCACCCCGCTCGATGTGTAAATGAATGATACGAACGGCAAATTTAGAACTTAGAGGAGCACTTCAGTTTGTTGATGGAAGTGATTACTGATTAATGAAAAAACACTTTTGAACCAAATAATCAGTTTTTGTGAATAAAACACAGGAGAACTTACACAATATCCCTTTAAAAACCTTTGGAGAACGGCGCCCCCATACAGCTTCAGAACTACTTTTTCCCCGGTACATTACCGGCTGTTTCTCAGAGCAGGAGGCTTGGTGACAGGAGAGACACTGTTACATCAGAGCTACAGACGGTGAATGTTTCACACAACTTCATGTCCAAAAACCTGAACTATCCCTCCCTTTAAACCCGCAATAACGTGCTGCTCCGGGGGCTTTCCTTTTACAAAAAAGACGTCTGCGTCACTTCTGTGTTTCTCTGGTTGGTTCTCTTTGGTTAAATTTGTTCCTGTCCTGCCTTCATCCATGGTCATGAGCTGTGGGTCATGACCGAAAGATCGAGATTGTGAAGTGGCCGAAATGAGTTTCCTCCGCAAGGTGGCCAAGCTCTCCCTTAGAGATAGGGTGAGGAGCTCGGTCATGTGGGAGGAACTCAAAGGAGAGCCGTTGCTCCTCCGCATCGAGAGGAGCCAGATGAGGAGGCTCAGGCATCTGGTCAGGATGCCTCCTGGACGCCTCCCTGGTGAGGTGTTCCAGGCACCGGGACTGGGCCTCGAGGGAGACCCATGCTGGAGGGACTGCGTCCACATGTCTCCGGGCTGGCCTGGGAATGCTTCATGACCCCCCCCCCCCCCCCCCCGTATGAGCTGGTGGCTGTGGCCAGGGTGAGGGAAATCTGGGTTTCCCTGCTTAGGCTGCTGCCCCCACAGCCCCAAATAAGTGAAAGAAGATGGTACGGTACGGAAAAAAGAAGAAGAAAATGAGCAGTTGTAAGCATCTTATAAAACTGCTTTTAAGTTCACTTCCCAGTAATGGCTTTCTTGAACACTGACACTAAAGTTCCATTTGTTTTATTTTAGTTTTTAGAATTGATTTACCCATTAACTTGAGAAGAAAACAACACATAATTCTGTAATCTAAAACCCAAACAATATGTTCAAGGTTCAAGATGTCTTTATTTGTATCCATGGGTAAACTTGTTTTGCAGGAAAAATTACAACACTGGCGTTTCACTACAAAAAACATGAAAACCTACAGTAAACAGCAAACAAACAAGACAGAAATACTTGGTTGGGTAAGACCAGAGACAAAACGGTAAATACATAATATAAATTTAAGTATAATATATATGTATATACATATATATATATATATATATATATATATATATATATATATATATATATATATATATATATATATATATATATATATATATATATATATATATATATATATATATATATATATAAAGTGCTCTATGCTCCACCACAGTTTAGATTTCAACCAGGATAAAATAAAATAGAGTAAAATACATAAGCTACAAAAGCCTATGACTTTTTATTAAGCTCATTAACAGCAACAGGAACAAAGCTATTTTGATAACGCTTTGTCCTGAGCCTTGGGACTAAAAACCTCCGTCCAGAGGGAAGGAGCTGAAATTCACCTCGTGGGTGGGAGTCATTTTTAAGAACAGACAGAGCCATCCTCTGTACCTGTTTAATGTACAGGGAGGCTGGGTAAGATAGGGACTCACCAATCAGGCGACTGGACCATTTCACTATTTGATTCAGCGAGTTTTTCTCTCTGACAGAGGACTGACCGAACCATGCCACTAAGCAGAAAGATAAGACAGGCTCAATTTTGGAATGAGAAAACAGAGTCAAAAGTTTCCGGTCAATGTGGAAATGCACAAGTTTCCTGAGGCAGTGGAGGCAGTGGAGGCAGTGGAGGCGCTGGTGGCCCTTTCTGCAAACTGACTTGCAATTTTCCTCAAAATTTAGTTTCTTGTCAATTATGGTCCCAAGGTATTTATATGATAGCACTTGCTCTATTTTCTGACCCTTAATTAAAATGACTCTGTGCGTGTTTTTTTGTTGTTTTCTAAAATCAATCACCATATCTTTAGTTTTAGATATGTTCAATTGGAGGAAAGAGTCCTCACACCACTGTACAAAATTGTCAATAATGGGGACGTGACTGGTTTCATCCTCATTTTTAGGCTGACAATAATAGTCACGTGTTTTCATGTAAAGAGAGCAAAGCTTGAAAAGTCAGGGCTGTTTTTGCTAAAACAAATACATAAATTAAAGGAGGACCTATTGTATTCTGACTGGAATAACATACAGTACATACAAAATCTGTTTTTCTCCATTTTTCAACAGTTTTTCTGACACTTTTAGGGAAATTATGCTGTCATGTGTAATGAAAGTCATGGCTCTTCATAGCTCTCTCTAGATGTGCCAGAGTCTCTTTGGCATGTCGAGGCAGCACCATTATGCAGCCGCTCCACGGGAGCAAGCTTGTTAGGAATATGGAGCTTTTGGGCACGGTTCTGATCTCAGCTTGGGTACTGGCAATCATGAGGTGGCAGACCATCAAAACGGATTGCCGTGTCAGGTAGGATTAAAGACAGCATTTGTCTGATTGATATGTTGGTGTGTGCTGCTGATGGATGCAGAAGTGACAGGAGGGTGTAATGACCTCTTGTACAAGAGGCAAACAACCAGATTGCTGAAAGATGTATCAGCTTTAGATGTGTTTATAAGCGTTGCTTCATGAAAGATGGAAATGTCTGCTATCATCTCTCTTTCTGTAACAGCGCGATAGTAATTTCCCCATGTTTTACTTTACTATGTAGCACTTTGATGAAAAGCTTTTCAGACAGCCTGCATGCATTAGTAACCACTGTGACAGCCTTAATGCTTTTGCTGTTTCCTTAAGTTTCAGTGAAGCATGCTGCCCTCTGTTTTACTAGTTTTATAGGTGAGTTACTGGACACAGAGACCACATAAATGAGAATGGACTAACCTCGGCATTGTTCAAGCAAATAAAATGGTATTTGCAACAACTTTGTTGAATAAATGGTCACAGTTAAAGTATAAATTCACCTGCCCTGGAAGTACATGCAATGCATGAAGGACCACACGCTCTGCTTAGAAAAGGAGAAATCCTGCCTTCTACTCAGACTCTTTGCAGACAATCAAATCTTTTCTGGTCTTAGCAGAGAAACGATAAAGTAATGTGATTGGTGTCATTGATATCATTTGTCAAATATTCCCTCAGATGAAAATAATTCCTGAAGAAGAGCTCTCTCAAGTAAGATTTTTCCCAAAAGGGTTGTTTCCAGGTAGCAGGTAGACTCCAATGTTAAAAAGGCCAACTTTACAGCAGAAATAAACATGTAACAGCCTGGTTCAAAAAAGTATTTTAGGTTTAATAGGCCACTGAGGAGTCTAATCTTCATTATCTCCTGTTAGTTTCCAGTAAGTTTGGTTTGCATTTAGCCCAGAGTACGTTGGCTGTCAATCATTTGCCCCAAGGCACTTTGCCCATTTTAGTATTTTCTGGGAGCGAGGACACACGTGACATGGCAAGATGGAGAAGGTGTGAAACACCCAGCTGGCTTCACTTTTAGCTCTTCAGATGTGTACTACCTCCATTCTTTTTACAGTCTTTGGTTGCTACCATAGTTGCCATGGTGACAGCTGGCATTCATGTGATCTGCATCAAGGAAAAAATAGTCAGCTCGTGTCGGAATCACCAACAGAATGAGTGCACTACACAGTATCTGTAGAGTGCAGCCCATAGACCGTTAATGGAGATGGATGTAGTATCCAGCTACGTCTGAATAAACTTAAGCCAGTTGGGCGTGTCCCACCGTCGCCATCTTGCCGTGTCACGTGTCGAAAAATACTAAAACGGGTACAGCGCGGCCGCGGGGCAAATGATTGACAGCCAACGTACTCTGGGCTAAATGCAAACCGAGCTAACTTGAAATGAACTGGAGCTAACGAAGATTAGGGAAGTGAGGGATGTTTGGACTTGCTATTAGCTGACTAAAAACCACCATTTTGCTACTTTGCCGCAGATTGAGACCTTACCAAGAGCAAAGAGCCAACTGCTAGCCATCAGCCGGCAGGCCGGCTTCCAGTGTGCCGCATGTCAATCAAAAGGACACGCCCCTAATTATGTGTAATTTCAAAATTAAATAACATCTAAACGGATGAGTTATAAAAAAATGTAACCCCCTCACAGTTAACATGAAGGTAAACTTGACCTATTAAACCTAAAAAAAAAATTTTTTTTAACCAGGCTGTAAACATGTTTATTTCTGCTGTGAAGTTGGCCTTTTTAACATGGGATTCTATGGGGATTTGCTCTGTTTTGGAGCCAGCCCCTAGCGGATGAAAAAAGAATTACAATAAAAAATTTCACTTCCTGGTTTCACACTTTTCCAGCGGAGTTTGCCCCTTGGTGCAGCCATATGTAGTAAATGAGGGATTAGGGAGTACGATGTACATTCAGACACCCTATGCATCACACCACAAATGGTCCAGCGGCTGCACATCTGCAATTTTAAGTTCCACCTTTTGCATTCCTCAACATTGTGCAACATTAATAAACATTTAACACATATTTTCTAAACATTTGTAGATGAATTTACTCGGGGAATAATTTTTAAAAAGAAAAGAGAAGATATCAAACAGTTTTTGATTGAGTATTCTGATAAATCCCCTGAAATTTGTAATTTGAACCTCAAAGGGGAAGTTCAGGATTTTTGACACAGGGCCTCATTTACAAGTGAGCCAGGGTACTACTGATCACTGGAGACAGTTCCAACATGTTTCATCCCATTATTCTAGTTCCAGGAGGTCCCTAATGCTAATGCTAGTGTGAGTCAATAGGAATCTGCTAGCTTGTCATAAAAAAAAAAACAATCTTAACCACTCAACAGACCATCTGAGGCAAAGCAGCTAGTCTATGTGTAAATGCCATGTTAAACTAGTGATCTAGTGTGTTAAACAAGTAAAACTATCCTTGTACTGTATGACAAATGTTGCATTACACTTTGAAGAACTAGTTTCTTACCAGCTGCAGAATGATATACTTTGCTTCCAGGTGGTAGTGTTACTACCTTTGTCAATGTATTCTAGTTCATAGAGATACGGTGACAGTTAGTTTGAGGAAAAAAAATTCAAAATCATCTTCAAAATCCGACATATTCTCATGCCTTTCAGACGTGGCCATATTTTGACTGTACAGTATATTTGTGTAATCAGATTCCTTCATGCACGTAGCAGTAGATGATATCACTCCGCTGCCAAATACAGGAAGTAAAACTTAAAGTAAAGTTTCTCAGCAGCAACAATCAAAATGCAATAAAATGCAAGGTCAGTTTTATTTACATTATTTTATTAACACGGCATTTACACAGATAGTCTAAGTTAGAAATGATTTGCCTCGGATCTTCTGTGGAGTGGTTAAGATTGTTTTTAATGACAGGCTAGCAGATTCCTATTGAATCACATTAGCATTAGCATCGGTGACCTCCTAGAACTAGAATAACGGAATGAAATACTGTATGTTGAAACTGTCTCCAGTGATAAGTAGGATCCTGGCTCACTGGAAAATGAGGTTCTATGTCAAAAATCCTGAACTTCCCTAAAGAAGCACTACCGAACTTTGATATATGTACTCAGATATCCAGTTGCTGGCTGTAATGTGATGCTCCAAGCTGGAAAAAATGTTGCAAACAACTCCTCCAGGAATGAACATAATGAATGTTAGTGTACCATTTAATGAGTCAGAAACACATATTTCTAAAGTCAGAAATTTACAAAGTGTAACTTTAAATTTTGGAGTTTTGATAAACAAAATGATCAGACTGATTAATGTTTCATAAGATGTAGTCAGCTGTAAACCTAAGTTGCATAAGTGTGCAGTGAAGAACTAAAGAAGGTGAGTGTGTGCTGCTGTGTTCGCCCAGTTAAGTTTACATGGAGAGGGAAGTGTGAGAGTGAATGGGTAGACTTGGCACAGCCTTGAAGATCTCTGTGAGCCTGGGAGTCATAGACCTTCGGATTAAGTTCCTTATCTTCAAGCAGTTAGAATGAGCAGGCCAAAAATTGCAGAAGGGTTTGTGGAACCAAAATCCATATAAAACTTCTGTCAATGCTGAAGTTTGATCCACAAATCCTGCTGTTTAGAGAAGACAGCATGTAGCTCTGGTAAGTCTGTAACTCACACTGGCCAGAAAGAGGCACCAGAAAACAAATCTTAGAAGTGAAAATGGCCTGTTGTTCTTCTACAGAGCAGAGGGAGATTTTTTACCAGCGGAAAAGACATAAACTCTGCTACTTCTTTGTACCTGGATTAAGAGCGTTGCATTTTCTAACCGTGTGACTTTGTCCGAGCTCCTGCTGCGGCTCAGTATGAAGAGTGGTTATCTGCCAGTTGGAAGGTCGATGGTTTGTTCCCACGCTGTCCCAGACCACATATCAAAAGGTCCTTGATCAGGACACTGCCCCCCCCCCGTTGCTTGTACAGTAGTATAAAAATGCTTTGAGACAGGACCTTTAAAAGCATTAAAATGCGGTCCATTTACTAACTAATAAATAGTAAATATAAATCATTGTCACCCTCCATATAAGACAGCACTGGAAAAAATGCCACTCTTAAAATAAGTAAAATAAAGAATTAAAACTAACTTATTTTGCTTGTAATAAGCAAAAACAAGTAAAAGTTCTGTCATCAGTCATTTTCTGTACCGCTTATCCAGTTCAGGGTCGCGGGAGTTGCTGGAGCCTATCCCAGCTATTATCAGGCGAGAGGCGGGGTACACCCTGGACAGGTTGCCAGTCTGTCGCAGGGCCAACACAGAGACACAAACAACCATTCACTCTCACACTCATACCTAGGGGCAATTTAGAGTGATCAATTAACCTAATGTGCATGTCTTTGGACGGTGGGAGGAAGCCGGAGTACCCGGAGAGAACCCACGCATACACGGGGAGAACATGCAAACTCCACACAGGAAGGCCACAGTTGGAATTGTCCGAACCCCCTCCCCAGCTGGGAATTGAACCAGTGACCTTCTTACTGTGAGGCTGTGGTGCTAACCACCACACCACCGTGCAGCCTAGTAAAAGTTCTATCATAAGATATTATAAGATTGCTTGAAATAAATGTATATTTCAGTAGGGCTGGGATAAACGATTATTTTTTAAACAATTGATGCATTGATTATTTTTTCGATGCATCGATTGATCTTACGATTCACCTTTTCAGTTTGATTCGACTCCATTCGATTATTGATTGTCTCCTCATAAATTGACAGACAGCAATTTATACATGTTGATATATATATCTAAAATGAAAAAAAAGAGTAATATCCAAGATATTACAGACAGATGAAACACAAACAGGAGGTTGAGAACAAGACAGCTCCTATCAGCTGCAGTACAAACCCACGGCCAGCAGATGGAGCTCGTGCTTCATGCTGACTATCTCGAACGGATCTGACGTGTCCAAAGACATGGCGTCGATCTCACGGAAGTTGTCTCATTGTCTCATGAGGCTTCGGTTTAGCCATCCCTTACATCTCATACCTTCGACAAACGAATGTGTGCCTTCACTGCCTTCCACTTTGGAAACTTTGGAAACCATATTTGTTTTGGTCTGAAGACGCATGGTGCCGCCATCTTTGTTTTGGTCTGACGATACATCGGCACGCATATTTTGTGTCGACACAACCTTGCATTGTCCCAGCCCTATATTTCAGCCTTACAAAATCTTGAAATTAGCTGGAAAAACTAATTCTTAGCTATATTTTACTGAACTTTTGTGTCTTATGATTAGTTTCTTTGTTTTACTTGAGATATTTAAAGGTGCAGTGTGTAACAAAATCAAAGGTCAACAGCAGAAAAATGTAATATATTATTCAAAACTGTGTTTCTATTGATGTGTAATCGTGTCACTAGAATATCTGTTATATATGTTAATTTTTTTAGAATGAGTCATTTATATTTGCTTGCTGGGGGCACACATGCATGGAATCACCATATTTGTTCCGACATTTTTACTACGGTGTCCCTAAATGGACAAAACAATGTGTATGAAGTGAGAACCCTCTGAAATTAAAAACTGCTGCATCAGCTTTGTTTAAAGTTATACAGTGTAACTTTTGGCCACTAGGAGCACTAAACCTCTAACGATGCCAACGTCTCACAGGCCTCACGGCAGTGACGCAAATTCAAATCTCCTCTCCTGTGTTTGGATATTGAAATAAAAAAAGAGTCCATCAAGAATCAAGAATTTTCTAAAGGATTTTTCTCCATTGGAGGATATACCCCTGGCAGAGGTATGCGCCTCTCAAGGACTCCCCCAAGGGGTGGCCAGTGCCCCCCGGAACAAAAAGCTGGCCACCCCACTGACCGCCCCTGTAAAAATTCTATTTTTTCATTTATATAAATGTTTGTGCTGTTAACATGGTGCACCATGCTTTGCTTATATTTGAATGTCAAAATCTTTATAAACTAATAAAAATAAAATAGATAAAAATATTACAGAAAACAACCATTTTCTGCCATTGGTGTTTTGCTGTAGTCCACCGCAGATCTGTCACGCCTAATTAACTCATCCTTTCTTATGCAAATTCATCTATGTAGGTGCCACCCAGAACCGCCCCAACCAGTTTCTAATGCCCCTTTCACATTAGCATCTACTTACCCGGTTGTCATTGGGCCGACACCACACTACTCCCATTAAGTTTGTTCACATCGTGAAATTTTGTTTGGGACACAAAGGACTTGTGACACACACACACTGAACTGCTACAAGCAAAAACTTAAGCAAAAAAAAAAAATCTTTTTAGCTTTGGTCACGTTAGCTTTGGTCTAGCAGTTATCTCCTAGCTGCGTTTCGCTAACAGGAAACTATAGGCAGCTTATACGCCTCTTATTGACGTTGTTTTGAATAAACGCTGACTGAAAAAAAAAATAAAAGCATCACATTTTCGTATGTTTACACAATAGCCAAACTTGCCAGTCTAAAAATGGCAGCCCGCCTCTCCAAAGTTGTGATGTCTGGTTTCTGCAGAGGGTAGAAAACCAGACTTTTGGTCCCAAAAATCATCTAATACTACACATTTTAGGCTTAATATCAGAGTAAAAAGTTACACGGTATAACTTTAATGGAGTTAGAGCACTGTTAAGCAATGTTAAGGATGAGTAATACCTTAAAAGGCATTAAAAGTATTTACTTGCTGTGCAGTCATAGCCACACCCGAGACCACTGGATCCACTCACAGATGAAAAGCATCTTTATGTCTGGGAGAACTTTGCCCACTGACATCCACCGTACATTCACAACAGTACTTGATATATTACATCATTGCTCTACCTATCTTTACCACTTGATGTCAGTAATTCTTACATGCTGTACCTTTAATTATGTCTCATATTGAGTGAATGAGATATTTTGACTAGAAATTAAACAAATTAACTTGGTAAGATGTTGAGTTTGTGCAGTGTGTTTGTTGCATCCTGTGTTGTGATTTCAGTGATAGAAAGATGGGTGAACAGATTGTACTTGTCCACCCACCCTCGTACTGAAAAGCGATGGTTTCTGACAACTGCTCCCGTCTCTACTGAATGTGAATATTTATGATGTGCAACATGGAAAATTCATAGTCCTTTCACTGTTGTCCTTGACAACCTTCAAGGTTTTGGTGCCATTCTCCCGTCGTACAAATGGAGCACATCATCTTCTGCTGTATTTTATAATGCACAGCAGAATACATTGCAAGCCATTTCAGATGTATTACTGTTGATAGAGTCATAAAGAACTCCATATTTTACAGCTTGAATGAGCACTTGAAAAATCTTTCCCACCTGGTTATAGGACAAGAAAGTCATATTACCCTTCTTAAACTTTTACAGTCTTTAATGGGATATATTCCAAAAGCTTCCAGGCTGGAATAAGCTGCCTTTTAAGAAACAGAGCATGTGAGCAGTACTATGTCATCCCTGCAGCTGAATAATGAACAGCACAGCAACCAGTAATCCCGCTTCTCTTGTCTCCTGCCATCTTATTTCATGACAGCGTTACATCCATTTTGCTCAGGAGCATGTTAAAGGTGGCAGCCAGCCCTCTCTCCCCTTGCAGCAGAAGTAGAGTTTGTGACAAGTCAACTCTGGTGGTATTTGCCGCCACTGAGCACGATGAAACAAGACAAAAGCTGTTCTAGCCCATCAAGTTTAGAAGCGCATTACCTTAGAAGACTGTAGACATCCAGGAAAACAGCTGCTGCAGCAGTCTGTGGTGGAGCTGCAGACTGGTCTCGCTCCCTCTCACCGAGTCCCCATGTGGCTCGTGTGACACGGCATGCAAATCCAAATGGATGCCCCCCACTTTATAGGAGAAAATTAATTTGAATTTTCTGCATTTTGAGCAGACTGTGCAACAACACCACATGGCACCATATGGTGTACACACAGAGCCAAAGGAGCGGTTGGGAAATGTTAACACAGTCATATTTGACTGGGCAAGTTTTACTAAAGTAAACAAACTGCTGGATTATTGAGATCACTTAGATGGTGCTGTTTCTTACGGAGGAAATGCTTTAACATGCTATTACTGTGACTTTTTTGTCCCACCTGCCAAGTAGCGGTACACACTTGGATAAAATAGCATTTAAAATTGTGAAAATACAAAGCTATTTGCATATCATGTGGCCTTCAACTCCTCCACCAGAGCACTTTTGTGAAGCTGACTACTGCACCCAAATTCAAGAGATAATTGATAATGGCTCCGCAGCATATCATCAAAATCTGTAAAAAATTAAGGAAGAGTGATGCGTACAAAAAGCAATCTGTTTGATGAGCGCTTGAAATCAATTTCAAGCAACAAGGTTCAAAGGAGCCTCCCTTGATTTGGCAATTGTACTGTAGCGTACTGCTTCCCAGATAAATGGTGGCGAGTAGACACATGCAATTACCCAGCATAAAACGCTCCTGACTCCCTCCTAATTATAAACCCTTGTGAATAATCACAGCTCACTGCAATTAATGAAGCAACTCTTCAGCAGAACACTGGAGAGAGCTACCGTGTGCACTGACGACACATTTTAATTTTGTACATTTCATTAGGCCTATCTGTTTTTAAATTAGATTTATGAAATGCGTCTGATCTCCTGATAACATACAGTACAAGCTGATGACTCACTGGTCCCAGCTATGATACAAACGATATGTGGTCAACATTTCTAGATATCTTTACATAAGAGCAGTGAAACATGTCTGCTTAGGTCACAGCTTCGTGGGAGATTTGATAACTTTAGTTTTTTTGTCTTGATTTTTCTTTAACTTTGGTCTTAAAGGTCATGGCCACAACTTTTTCATCAACAATTCATTTAGAAAAAAAACATATCCACAGAACATCCAGGGGGGGCACAATGAAAGTATTAAGTTTACTTAAAAAAAGAGAGAAATTTTCCCTAATATATATTGGATTTTAGCAAGATGCTACTTTCCATCTGTAGTTCTGTAGTCCCCCCCCACCCCCCCACCCCAAAAAAAGAAAAAGTAATACATTGTAATTATGATGAAAAATAATAATTAAACAGTTAAAAGAAGAGTATACAGTATACAGTATACAAATAATAATAAAAGAATTTAACTATATTTAAAGTACTTTTAAGACAAACTAAAATTCTTATATGAGGAATAAAAAATGTGTGCTTGCATGCATAAATACACACAAATATATAAATAATTGTGAGACCGCATATAAATAATTGTTTTTATTTATTTTGATGGGTCCGAAATATATAAATACTTACATCTGGATATCCATGCCAACATCTGGCTACAGTGTAAAGCATTCTGTGTCATTACCATTAGCTCCGGAGTTGCTAGCTTGATTGCTCTGTTTTGAAATAGCATCTTTCCTGTGTTATTTCTCAAATTCAAACAAACAAAAACAAAGAAGGATAACTGTGAAGGTAGCAAAGTGGCTCAAAATCCCAGCGGAGGTTGCTGCTTTCATCTTGGACATGCAAGTTACACATTTGCTGATGCTAATCAACGGTTAGCTGGATTTGTAATGTTGCTAATGCTAAATAAGTAAGCGAATGTTAGTGCGCCACCTGTTCTTAAAGGTAGAGCCTTTGGGCCTCTAATCGTGTGCAGTGGTGTGTTTGAATGCAACTCTCTCTCCCCCTGCCTGTAATTCATTCTGATCGGGACGTTTCTGAGTGGAGAATTCTGTTTCTATCACCAGCCAATGACCGCGCTAAGGGCATGACGCTGTGTGGGAATAAGCTCATGATTGGAGCAGACGCCAGTCACTCAAACTCTTGAAGGAAAAAAATAAAGAAAGAAAAACGTTGGATGCACCAAGAAAAGGTAAGAGCTTTAGATAGTTCATGTTGGAAAACCAGGTTTAATATTAGTTTGGCTTTTACCCGCTTCTGAGCTCTGAAGAAGAGGCTTGAAGCTGAATAGGCTGAAGAACGAGGCGGCCATTAGCCTGAGAGGGAGGGGCGCTCAGTTTGAATGCTGTTGTTTGCAAACAGAAACAGTGGGGGGACTTCGGACTCTACCTTTAACTTGTCCTGTCCAGCATGTTAGCAGCAGAATGATGATCTGGCTGCTTTTTAGTGTTGAACGGATTTGCTTTGCCAAAGAGAGCTTTATGAATAAAAGACTCCTTATGATATTCTGAGTTTATTCACTCTACATTATTTAATTGAATATTTGTTTTATAATTGCATTTTACATCTTGCTGCTGGGCCTGACAAGAGGGGAACTAAAGTTAAGAAAAGAAACAATATGAAGTGAAGCAGAAAGAAGGCGGGGCGTGGAGGAATTAAACTTGTAGTTATCACCTTTGAATATAATAATCTGTATCAAAGATCTTCAAGTTTGATGTTTTGACAGTTTATTCCCTCATTTTTATTCCTCAGATGGGTTGTGACATCTGTTTTTATCCACTTCTTTGTTTTCCTTTCCCAGTTTCTTATCTTCCTCATGTTTAGTCGCTCAAGAATACCTGACTCAGCTCTGAACTTTTAGCATTTGAAATCTGGTTGACGTCTTACTGGATGTACGATCCTCATCGAGTTAGTTCAGTCAGATAACCAGGAGATGTCTTTCCTGCCTGATTCTGCTGCCATGCTCACTGCCCTGCAGCAAAGCCTGGTAATCTTCACCAACCTGCTTCCTCTTAGTCTGGATTTGGACAAAAATGTGACAGTTTTTTTTTCTCTCAAAACAACACCCCCATCTCTGCAGACGGATACCCTGCTTTATTTAATCACTGCCAACAGAAAGCCTGATATGTGATTAGAATACATTTAGAAAGGAATGTTATCACTTGAAAGAAAATATCACTATTGATGATGATATCATGAAGGACATTTACTCACATCACTGCACAAACAACTTTACCGTCAGGTGACCAGGTGGGAAAGATCCAGATTGTTAATGACTATCAAAAAAAACGACCTTTGAAGTCCATGAGATATATTTGAGAAAAATGCCGCAGATGTCATGGTCGGGGTTGTGACCCAGGCTTCAGCACAGCTGTGGACAATCTTTCAGCTTTGGGTTCAGCTATCAGAGTGTGTTCTTATCAAAGGGAAACAGCTAAAAAGGAACCCTGACAACAGAAGTTGTCGGCCTTAATGTGTCGTTATTGTCCTGTTATAGTAAAATTAATGATTACTGATGCATAAATACTGTTATTTTCTTTTTTCTATGAAAAATATCTGTATTTACAACCGTTTTGAGCTACGGAGGTCTGCCTTAATTTGTTTGTTTAATGGATTCTGGGACGACGATATGCTACGGTTGCTCTCTAGTCTCTACACAAGAACATAAGGAGATGAAGGAAAATCTGACTTATTTTGATTGATGTTTTTCTCCCCTTGAACGATAGATATCGATACTGCACTGCGCTGCCTTTGGTCACAGTTTCCAGTCAAACAGAAATAAAACAGTGATGTAAGTCTTCACTGTTTCTGAGTGATAAGAACAGAACTGAATGGAAGAAAGCCTGTGGAGAGATGCAACCTCCAAAGGAACCACATTTATTTCCGCAACACGTCTCTCCTGAGGCCTTGGAGTCACTTTGTCCACCACGGCTAAGGAGCTAACGGGGGCTGGCGTTTCTAAATGATGACTGAAACCACCTATTTTCTCTTAGAAGGCACTAGACCGCAGCTCAGGCTGGTGAGCAAAAAACACGAGGAGAAGCAGTCAGACAGAAGATGCTGGATTTCCTGCTGGGATATAAACAACCTGCTCCTCCATCACAGGCTCTGAACAATTGGACATGATCCTGGACGCGGAGGAACCTGACACTCATCCCCTCGTTTGGTCCTGCATCCACTTTTCTTCAACCAAGACTGATGCCACAACGCTGGTGGTCGGCAGATGTTTGCTACCTGATAATTTTGATCACATTTCAGCAAGTAAACATCTAGAAAAACAAGAAGACAGAGACCAACTTCCTCTAAGTTTTCAGGTGTCATTATTGATGGGATTTCTGCGGACAAATTGAATTATTGCTTTACATTTATTCCTACAAGAGGTGAGACTTGATTAAAAAAATCTAATTATTAGAGGCTTTGTAAGTAATAAATCTCAATCAGTTACATTTTTCTCATACTTGCCCCAAAAAGCAATGGTTTTTAAATTTAAATGGATTTTAATAGACAACTGAATCAAATAATTAACAGCGATATTACCACTGTAAACTAAAGCGCTGTTCATGTCTGGATACATATAATATATATATATATATATATATATATATATATATATATATATATATATATATATATATATATATATATATATATGTAGGCTATGTGTGTACACACACACACACAGTCATCCTTGACATTATTCATACCCTCCAATTATAGAAAAGGCTAAATTCACAATGTTAATTCAACAAGAAACTAATGATAACTAAAAATTTACAAAATTATAATTTAGTGAAATAAAATATTGCCTTTGAATTGTAGTTTAAAATAATCATTAAACAAACAAACAAAATAATCCCAGACACATTAGAGCACCTTTCCAATGGACAGTGGACCAACACAGCTGTCAACAGGTGCAAACGTCTTTTTGAACATTAGAGAAACATCTGATTGCAGTGATTGTCTCAAAGTGTTGCTCAACAAAATTTTAGCTTTGGAGGCCCATCATGCTTGTTTACTTGTTTTAATTTTGTGTTTTTGTTTTTAATATTTCTGTTAAACCACGATTCAAAATCAATCTCATGATTTTCATAGAATTTTTATTTATTACTTTTGTCAATTTCATCTTATTTCACATACAGCTGATTTTTTTCCTTCTTTCATTGGAGGGTGTGAATAATTTTGAGGATGTGTTGTCTACATAAGCCAATATTTTGGTGTTTTGGTGGACCAAAGATCACATAAAGTTTAGGGCCAAGTGAAAAAATACTGTCTTTCTGATGGTGTTTTTCTCTGCAGAATGTAATAATGTAATAAACATAGAAACACCAGACTTAAAGGAAAAAAGAAGTCTGTTTATGCAGAACTAATGAGAACTTCCAGCTCTTGCTTCCCATCATGCACTGAGCTTCTCATGCCTCACCACCAAGATGAAAACGGGATTTATTTTCATTTACATTTATGTTTCTGCATTTTCTTCTTCCCCAAACCATCAAAGCATCAGTCAGAACATGAACCTCGACTTCACCTCGTCTGACGGTGTTTTTGCTAAACAGTGGAGAAAGTGATGGAGATGTGATCTCTCCAGGAAAGTCTGAATAGCTTCGCATCCTTCATGAGAAAACCTTCTAATTCGAGAGTTTGGTGCAAACTCTGTATTTCGCACTAACACGGTTATAGTGTGTTCCTGTTGTCCCGTGCAGCCGCTAACAGGTGACGCTTCTCTGAGCTGCGGCTCCTTCCCAGATGATTTTGAAAGACACGGCGCATTTTCTACCTTTGAAAGGGACGACATGTCCGACTAAAAGAGGACGTTTCGTCACCTTATAATACGAAACCTGCATAAATATACGAATAAATATGCGAGGCACGGAATAAGAGCCCCACGATACCACTGGTTTCAAAGCGGATGAATGGATTGATAGTTTACTCTGCGACGGAGCAGCGGAGTTTGAAAGTAAAACTAACGAGTTGGAGATAATTTCACCACAGATGCTCCTCAGCAAAAAAGAACGGTGTCACAGCGGGACTCACCGAAGTAGCTATAAGGGAAACTACGGTGGGGAAGCCTGAATGTGGAAGCTGCATTTTGGCTAAATGCGCCACAGAGCGCGTAAACGTCGCGCACCATGGCGCGGAATCCCGACCAGTAGCCGGCTGGACTTAGTTGAGTAGTCAGCTATATAGCCGGCGCTTGTGGAAAGCACTGGTTAAGATCAATATTTTGGTTTCTGAAAGATTAGGAATAACCCGTTTGCATGCGCGAGCAGACAGAGTTACTCCCGTATACATGACAACTGAAATGAACTGGAATATCCCAACCCAAACCAGTGGGATGGAGGGAAAGGCCTGGATTCAAGCAGCGCAATCAATGAGTAATGTATTCTTATAAAATGACCTCTTTTACCACATAATCTACCATGTAGAGGTACAGTGCCTTTAAACTGTCCTCCTGTAATGAAAAGCATCTTCTGATTTTAAATGAGACGTAAACTCAAAGCCCTGCTCAGACTGAAGAGTATTCTGCTGTCAGCATGGCGGCATAAACACAGGGTCATGTGGCGTCCGGTATCAGGTGGTGCCATGAGCGAGTATTTGACGAGTACGAGTACAGCAAAATAGGCCAGTATCGGAGCAAGTACCGATACTGGCATCGCTATCGGGACATCCCTAGTTTTGTACCCAGGTTCACTTTGTCTTCTCTATAATTCAAGTATCAGAGTTCTTTTTTCTTGGCAAGAATTTTTTTTTAGAAGGAGTCATAGTTTACCCTGACATGTTTGTCACTTCGTTCTTCTTCAGAAGCGTCGTCTGACGTCTGTCTTGACATGTCTTTATCAGCTGATGGAATCCCAGAGGACTTCTGGAGGGCGTGGCCTGCCGGACAAACCGACAGATGCGGATCATTTCTGAGCCACACCAGAGACGGTGCAGACACAAATTTCACCCAGAATGATTTCACATTCATTCACGACACAGTTCCTCTGTTTAACAAGAACAGTATGTCATTGTATAAAATCTATTTGGAGGACAGAAATATCTATAAATCACTTAAGATGTAAACATCACTCTATTTCCCTGCAGTGTCAGAATATTTAACTCTTTCTCCAGCTTCAAGTCCATCGGGTGTCTCGCATTATTGTTGTATATTTGATGATTCACCACCAACAGGTTGTTTTGTCAGTTTTTAACATCTGAAAGCTATCTAGTCTTCCTGCATACCCAGACAGTCCAAGATGTGGTTCACTGTAGTTTCAGAGGATTTTACACAATTTTTAAAGCAGAGGCCATGGCTTAACAGTGAGAGGCATGCCTTGGTCTGAGCACGAGATGCTGCCTTTAAGTTGAGAACTGCAGGGTTTCGGACCCTGGAGATGGACATCAAAGACCTCCTCAACCTCAGGAGATAAAACACATTGAGCACTCCTCTCTTTTCATAGATGGAGAGGAAGCAGCAACTGTTGAGTGCTTTGAGTTTGTTGAGGTCCACATCTTGGCTGACCTCACCTGGTCTTTTAACATTTCTTACCAGGTGATGAAAGCACAGCAAAGACTGTACTTTCACAGGAGGCTGAGCCCGACCCACCTCCCTCAGCACCTACTTATAAATGCTTACAGATCCACCATCGACAGCCTCCTGACTCTCTGCTGTATGTTGTTCTTCAGCAGCTTCTCACCTACAGTTGGTGGTGAGAGATGAGAAGAGCAGGCAGATGGGACCACACTTCCTTTTCTCCCCCCTCCCATTTGGAAAATGTTGCAAACCACAAAAGACAAAAACAAACTGACAAACCGAAGCTTTTATGCACACACACACACACACACACACACACATATAACTCAGGACCTACCTTGTCCATTCATAAGTAAAGGACAAAGCTCAGCTACACACTGATCTGAAAGGATAACTTTCTTTTTTTTCAATCTGGACCGTATTTCTAGGAGTATATACGTGCATTTACTCATCAGTAAAGTTTCTGCATCACTCTGAGTCCTTCGGAAGATATTACGTTCACTTGCCCTTTGGTGTACATCAGTAAAATGGTGATGACGGGGCAGCCACTATATAAGACAATATCTGCAGTACAAATCCTTGATTTCATCAATGCTTTAACGGGAATGAATGAACGAACGAGTACTATTGTCCTGTGAGTTCAGAGTTTAGAAAATTCTGTTTTTGATGTTGTCTGGGTAGCGAACTGCTCCTCTTAGCTGTACTACGGAAGTGTGCATTGTGAACGTGCGGCGCTAAAAAGTGTGTAGAACACTGATAACTAACAGAAAGCTAAATCTGGACTCACGGGACAATAGTACTCTTTCGTTCGTTCATTCAACTGAAAGTATTGGCGAAAATCAAGGAGTTTTGCTGCAGATAATGTCTTATATAGTGGCTGCCCCGTCATCGCATCACAGGATGTCCACCGAACAGCAACTTAACGTAATATCATCCGAAGGACTCAAAGTGATGCAGAAACTTTACCGGTGAGTAAATGCATGTATATACTCCGAGAAAAAAAGGTATAGGTTGAAAAAAAAAAAACTTATCCTTTAAGTAATATCTAAATTTGTTCTTACATTCTATTAACACCTTTATATTACAATCATCCATGTTCATATTTTACCTGTTTTTCCATTGCACTCCTAATATCCAGAGCCATATTATAACATACTGATTATAAGATGAATATACAGTATATAAACTGTGTGCACATAATAATGACATGTTTCAGTATCTGTGTCTGTTATGTTGCTAAAAACTAGAAACTGGTATTTTAAAGTGCTGATGACACGTTTTTGACATTTTTTGCCATGTTTTATAGATCAAAACTTTCTTTATGATGATCTATGTAACAGAAACAGGCACAGCTACACAAATGGATCACCGCGAGCATCTGGGAATTTTCGCCAAATTCGTCACATCCGGGTAGGTCCGAGGTGAAAACATCGTTTCGTTGTATAGGAGAGCCATTTGATTACCTGCTTCATTACTCGTCAATCTTCGTTTATTCTACTTTGGAAATACCGAGAAGTCCCGCTGTGTATGGCTGCCATAAACATATCTATCACACGGATAAGAGAATATGTTTGTTCCAGTTCCCAAAAAAACAGAAAAAGTCCCGAACAACATGCTAAGTGGCTAGCAGCTATCAAGCCCATAAATGCTGACAGTTCACGCTGGAAACCATGGAAACATCTAACAATATGTTCCGATCACTTTGTGACTGATAAAAAAGCATATTGTGGTCTCACTTTTTAAACCCTGTAGTTGTTTTTGCACAGATGATAGAAAACACCATTAAATCAGTGGATGTACAGAATCACAGCGCCGCCTGCTGTTCCGTCTCCGCAGGACTGTTAACGATCACGTTCATCCAGATTACTGCCATCAATGTTCCCACATACAAATAAAAGCATAAAAAAGTTGCAGAAAAGCACGTGCAGCGTTGTAAACACTGCACAGTCATAACCAGTAAAATACCGATGAGCTTCTAGCTACCGGTAATTTATAGCTTTATCAATGAGAGAAAACTCCTGAGAAGGACATCAAAGAAATACCACTATTTCTAAAAAAAAAAAATCCGGAGGGGAATTATTATTCTATAAAGAATAAATGGTTTGAACACGGGGACTTACCTTATTAAACCAAATACAGGAAACTGATCATCAGGCCGTTATGTAGTTTCGTCTAACCAGGCTCTAGCAGCAGAAGATGGGCATCACTTAGTCCAACAGATACTAGTTTTGCTTCGTATCTTCTTCTTGCCTCGGCAGTAAGACTTTTAGTATAACTGGACGTTATTTCAACATTATTTCAAAGACAGACCGGCGGAGGAAAAAATTAAAAAGGGTGCAAAAGCAGTTTTTGAGGCTCATAGTCCATCAGACGCCGTTCAAATACGAAGCATGTTTTCACCGCAACCAGCTTCGTGGTCACGTGAATTCCGGGTTGCGACGTAGGCTCGCGCTGATCCATAGCTGGACTGACAATGTCAGACAGTGCCCCCCCGTGCTGGACTTCTTTTTCTATTGTTCCACCACCTCACCAGCACTTACTCTTAAAGGGGCCACTCCTTTATCATAACAGCGATGTAAAGGTTTGTTCTGCATCTCTACATGGTGAAGCAAAAAGGACAGTCTATGCTCAACGCATAAGATGGATACGCAGAATGACAGTTTTGTCCGTCTACTGCATCGGTTACATGCACATGCATGGGCTTTACTGTATGCACAGCTCCAGTACTTCCTGAACTTAATACTGCACATTTTTTTTCCTGGAGTCCATGAGTGGATGAACTGATTAATCCAGGTGTGTCTCACCGTTTGCTGAGGTCAGAAACACCTGGATTAATCAGTTGATCCAATCATGAAAGACAGGAAACAAAGGTGCAGTATTACATTCAGGAAGTACTGGAGCTGTGCATAAAGCCCATTTAATGTGTTTTCAGGCTCCTAGTGGATCTGTCGCTCAACGCAGAAGACGGAGCAAAACCACCAGAAACCGTAGAGTCAGTGTTGAGCCATAAAGCCAACATGAAAACCAGTGAAAAGAACAATCAAAGAAGAGGAATTGTAGGGGTGGGCAGCAGGGCCGTAACCAGGCTTATGAAACTAGTGAGGTACAAAACCATGCGAGTGCACAATGCGCGAGCAAAAAAAAAGAATTTGAGTACTTATTAATGAATTAAAAGAAAAATTGTGTTTTAAACTGTGAAATTACACAGATAAACACATATAATATTGTTGACTGAATTTTTATTAACATTTGACACTCATATGGCTCTGAGAGCCAATGCTTTGATAATGAACAAACCATTAATTTATTGCGAAATTAAGGTAAATTAAATTAAGAGCCATTCGGGAGTCAAAAGAGCCGGCTCTTCTTTGGGAGCCAAATCAAAAGAGCCAGCTCTCTAAGGGCGCATTCACAAAGCTTTTTTTGATTCGAATCAGAGTCCGTTTGCTCGGAAAGTCCGCTTTGTTAGGGGAGTTGTGAACGTGCAAACAAACTCTGATCTGAAACAAACAAGCAGACTCGGTCCGCCTGCAAACGCAGGTCTCGGTCCGATTCAAGTGAACCAAAAGCAGGAAGTGGACTACAGATTGCATTGGCATTATGGGTCAAACGTGGGTAAACGCAATGACAACAAACACACGTGAGGGACTGCAGTACTTATAAGATGGCTCGTGGTCAGACGTGGAGTTACGAGGAGAAGAAATCTTTTTTATATATTTTTGATGAAAGAAATCCCACCCGCCCCTCATAAAAAAAGTAGGTTGGTGTGGGGAGGAAACAGGAGTTGTTGGGTGCTTTTTGTACGTGTGGGCTTTCCCCGCCTACAGTGTATCTGCAAGGGGCGCCCCCCGCCTGGTTCTCTTTTTTTGGGCCTTTTGGGAGATGGTGATGTGGGCTCGGTCTCTCAACGGGACCCCCACCCCCACCCCCAACCAATCTGACACACAAAAGCGACCGGGGCTCGGTTTCTATGTTTTCTAAATGCGGCTGTAAAAGACCATAGACACCATTTTAACTAACTAATCAAGTAGACATGTATATTCTACTAAAAACCCAGAGCTACTAAACTGCTTTTCATTGTTCTACAACAGCAACAAAGTTCTATTCAGCAGAGACATGTGCAGTAGTTTTGGTTGCACACTGTTAGCAGTTGATGTAATTTTTACAATAAATATTACAACAATGTCTTGTATTTGAGGTTTAACTTGGATGTGGCAATGCATCGTGGGAAATTTATAGACGATCTTGTGTCTGCCTGTATCATTATTGTAACTTTATTGTAAAAGCACTGGTTTACACTCATTTTACAGCTATCGCATTGCATCATGGGATTGCTGCAGTCTGAATTTTGAATTTTGGCGGAAACAATCAGACGACGCAAACATTCTGGGACGAAGGTAACTTAACTTTATTTAACTTACTGTTAGTCTTTATGTATTCTTTATTTATTAGATATAACGCTAATAATTGTTCGAGTGCGGGGTGACGTGACGGTTTCGTCTGCTTTTTTCGGCGACGTTAGCTATCGCTTTCAGGTCAGGTCTGTATTCTGTTAGCTAGTGGGCTGTGAGGTAACATTAAAACAGAAATAAAGGAATAGAAAAAAGGATATAGAGAAATAACTAGATTGATAATCTTGATTAATCTGTCAACAGTGAGGCCGACAGAACGCCGCCTCGATGTACCCACCACACCCACACACATTCTAACTCTGAACAGCAGTCATAATTCACGCACAGCCTGGAGAATCCCGAGTGCCTTTATTCATTTTATTGTCATCAGTTTGATGAACGCAGTCATTGTGATAGTGTTTCGACATATGTATTTTATTTGCAGAAGGTAAAAGAATCAGACACTACGACTTGTAAAAATAATTGTGCGAACACTGCTTTTAAACTGAACGTAACTGAGGCTTGGAGAGGCAAACGTTTACAGTATAGCCTACAATAGTTGTTTCCATTTTTTTTTCTCCATATGTCGCGTGTCATAATACTTATTTTTCTTCCACAGCACACTTGTATCGATCTCCATTACTACTTGCCACCCTTGAAGCTGAAGACTGCGCTCACATCCTTTCAGTAAGTTATCAAGTCTTAAACTGAACTGCGCATGTTCAACATCTGTAATTTTATTTGATTCTTTTTTTAAACTTCGTTCTCCACTGTTGCAACTTGCTGAAAGTGCTGTGTTGTGTGGGAAATTTCCATTCCGCTCTGGACTTCTGAGAAGAACGCCACATCTGGCTCCTTTTAGTGCTCGTCGTTAGCTGTTGGTTTTAAAAGGTAGCCGCTTGTATGTTTGCTGTCATCATATAACTCAAAACCTTTATCAAGAATATACTTATAACATTATCTTTCATATTTCATACCTATTCAGCAAAATCAGTACGTGATGTAAGTGGTGAGCTTAACTAGCTCTAGAGTTGGCAAGCTTCACACAGCAACAGTTAAAAATGTTTCGTTGCAAATTCAGCACGTGTGGAGAGGAATTTAATAAAGTTTGCGATTTTACCCAGCACATGAAGTTGCATTGCAATAGTGCTAATTACAGATATCAGTGTGGTGTGCCTGAATGCTCAAGACAGTATGCTAAAATTCCTGTTCTTAAAGCTCACATGTACAGAGACCACAAAGCAGATGTGCCTTTGAGGAGTAGTGCTGGTCAGGGACCATGCACCCCTTTACAATGTGACTTTTGTGCAGTAAGATGTGAAACATCATCTTCACTAGTCAGTCACTTGAGGTCACATTTGCGTGACGGGTTACATGTTAAATGCCCATTTAGTGGATGTGGTAAGAGCTTCTCTGTTCTGTCGAGTTTTGCATCCCATCTTTCCAAGAAGCACCGCAGTGATCGTGTTGAACATGTAGAAAACTCCTCTACTGTAAGAACACCTGTTGCCAGTGAATCAACGAGTCAGCATGAACCATCTAATGTTAATTATTCTGAAGATGAGCAAGAAGTACCTGTTTCAGTTGATGAATCCCTCTTTCTTCAGAATATCACACTTTTCTATCTAAAACTTCAGGCTAAACTACTATTACCAGCTACAACAATACAAACAATTATTGAGGGATATCAAGATGTCCATGATGTCAGTCTGACAAATCTGCTTAATACCTTGAGTGAGAAACTAACTGTCCTTGGAATCCCAGAGGCCACAATCAGAAACATTATGGATGAAATGAGAAAAGACGATCTCCTCACAGCCTGTAACACTGGGCCTTTGAGCACAGACAGGAAAAGAAAGACGGCTTTTAAAAAACATTTTAATTATGTTGAGCCGGTCCCTCAGTTATTAGGTGTCGATGAGAAAGGTAAGGAATCGTTTGCCCAGTATGTGCCTGTTAAAGAAACATTAGCTGCGCTTTTTAAAAGCAAGTCCATGCAGGAGCAGTATACAGCAACACATTCTCAACCATCATCGGAGGGTATTTACCAGGATGTAAATGATGGAAAGGGAGCTAAGTGCAACCCTTTATTTAAAGCTGAGCCATCTTCTCTTGGTCTCATTCTTTACCAGGATGCATTTGAAGTGGTTAATCCACTTGGTTCTTCTAAAAAGAAACACAAGATTTTAGCAGTTTATCTCACTCTAACAGATATTTTGCCTCATAACAGATCATCCATAGATCAAATGCAGCTTGTTCTCTTATGTAAGGAGCAGGATTTCAAATATTTTGGGATGGACAAGGTATTTGAGCCCCTCATTAAAGACCTGAAATCTCTTGAGGAGACTGGCATTGAGATAAGTAATGGGCAAATTGTCAAAGGTCGACTGTGTGCTATTTCAGGTGACAATTTGGGATCTCACAGCATTGGCGGATTTGTTGAGAACTTCAGTGTTAGCCATTATTTCTGCAGGTATTGTGACATAAAAAGATCAGCTTTTGAGAGTTCTCCATTATGTTGTGGAAACAAGCGTACAGAACAATCTTTTCTGAATAATCTACAAAAATTAGAAAGTGGTGATACAAATTCTGAATGTGGTATCAAGTCAAACTCTCCTTTTAACCAACTGTCCTTCTTTCATGTTTGCCAGCCAGGATTACCCCCATGTCTTGGCCATGACCTGTTTGAAGGCATCGTTTCCAGTGACCTTAGTTTGTTGATCGGTCGTCTAGTTGAGGAGAAACATTTCAGCTACACACAGCTCAATAGATGCAGAGATCAGTTCAGCTATCAGGGAAATGATGCCCAGGACAAACCAGCTGATGTTTTACCAGGTAGCAAAAGACTTAGTGGACATGCAGTCCAGAATTGGTGCTTCCTGCGTTTGCTCCCTCTCCTGATCGGAGATCGCATTAGGAATCCATGTGAGAATCCTACCTGGCAACTTGTGCTGCAGCTCAGAGAAATTGTGGAGCTCATTTGTGCTCCAGCGATCACCACAGATCAGGTTGCTTATCTTAAAATACTCATTGAGGAGTATCTCTACATTCGAAGCCAGCTCTTTCCTGATGAGCGCCTGAAGCCAAAACACCACTATTTACTTCATTATCCAGAGCTCATTACCCACTTTGGCCCCCTTATTCGCCTTTGGACTCTCAGGTTTGAGAGCAAACACACATTCTTCAAAAGATGTGCTAGGAAGTTACAGAACTTCAAGAACATCTGTAAGACAGTTGCAGAGAGACACCAGCTCTTCCAGGCGTACTTGAGTGCAGGTGAAATGTTTCAGCCAAATGTGTTACTGGATAAAGAAATTCCATTCTATGTAAATGACTACAGTGCCAAAATCAAAGAGGCTGTTGTTGGTTTGCATTTTGAATCTGAAGATACAGTAGCATCTCACGCAGTGACAGTCAAGGGCACATCATACAAAAAAGGCATGTTTATTTTGCTGGGGAAAACTGAAGAGGAGTTGGAGGTCGGCAAGATAGAGCTGGTCGTTGTGCACCATGGCACTGTGTCCTTTGTCTCAGAAAAATACTATTTTGTTAAGTTGAGGGACATTGGGGTCTATAGTGTTTTGGGGACACCTCAAGATCAGTTTGTTTGTGTGAGGCATGATGATCTACTGGATTATTATCCTTTGCCAGCCTACAAAATGTGTGACATCACAATGATCTGTCTCCATCACTCCTTTGCAGAGACATATGGCTGCAGCACAGGAGGAGCTCAAGAGGGCTGTCCTGGAAGTACTGCCGGACCTCCCCACAGACACACTTAGTACCTTGATGGCAGGCCTGGAGGAACTTGGTGTGGAGAACAAGGAAGACATGAGCCTTCTGAGTGAGGAGAATCTTCTGCCTTTTCTCCGTGTGGTCCAGTCTAGAAAGCTTCTCCGTGCCTATTCATCTCAAGGTAACTGTAGGTTGGGTGGTTTGGGTTATATTTGAGTTTCCAAGGTGGGGATGGCATCTGCATGGTATCTTATCACACCTTCCGTCCACTGCCTCCGCTCCGCTCCGCTCCAGTCCGTCTTTTCCGGCGGGCTGTGAAAACCCTCGCACACATACTCTGCCTGACTCCGCCAGTGCCCTCTCCGTTCAGTCACAAAGCAGACGGACCTGAGCGGACGTGTCGGAGCGGAGTGCTGGCGGAGTAGTGGACTGCTGCTCATTGATTAACATAGCAACAAATTTGCTGCATTGTGGGGACTGGAGCGGGGCGGAAGCAGTGGACGGAGGGGGTCAGAGCTCAAGGCAGTTTCATTCTCATAATGATTTACAGTGATGGCCAGAAGTGTTGGTATTTAGAGAAAATAACCAAAACAGGACATTTTTAATATCTCAACACAAGTAAAACAATATTTGGTTTCCCCACATTTAACACAAAATATTATCGAAATGATGTGGACAGGGAGTAATGCATGGTCAAAATTATTACCAACCTCCACAACTGTCCTTTGCAATGATTAAAAACACACTTTTGTGTCATTAAAGAGTTGGGGTTTTTTTGTTTTTGTTTTTTTTAGGACTGCCACAACAATTTTTGAAATAAATGAAAAATGAATGGTTTTGTTTTATATATGATGACCGTTTTAAATAAACTACAGTATGTCTGGATTACAGGGGTCTAATAGTAAATATTTTTCAGGTTTCTCCTCAGCCCTGTCTCCTCCTGGCTCTCTACAAGTTTCCTCAACCCTGTCCCAAGTGGGAAGTCCACAACTCTCCTCCCCTGAGACACCCCGAATGTCCAGCCCAATAGCTCTGCCCTCACCACGCACACCATGGCCTGCAAATTTTAAGGTGAGGCAGGGTCTTGGTGATGGGATAGAGAGATTATATTAAAATACTTAGCAACATGGTTCTTTGAAAGCATCTGTTGCAAGCAATATTTTGGATCACAAACATGGCACACAATGCAGAAGGAAGATTAGAAAAATCTTCATAGCCTGTTCCTCATATCACATTTGGGCTTCTCAATGCTCTTTGCAAAACCCTGGAAAAACATATCTTTAAATCTATGTAACTGGCTGTGTATGATTTGGTTTTTTTGGGAAACCCAGCCAAAGGCTATAAGACAGGCCACTTAGTGGAACTCTCAACAACTGTCTACAGACAGACCTCTTAATGTCTTGTGTTGTTACTACTGCTACCTTTGAGTGCGAAGCTGAAATTGGTTATAAATGCATCCTCAAAAGCTCATATTCTTGTATCCTCTCTAATGTTTACCCTTTTTTCACTTTGCATCTTTGAAGGTTAACTGGACGAAGATGACATCAGAGATCCAGTCAGCCATAGCAAATTCTACGAGACCAAATCCTGCTGCCAGGAGAGCAATGGTCAGAGAGCTGGTTGATCAGATGAGGGTGCACAATGTAAATCCAAATAGAGGGATCTGTGTGAAAGTTGTAAACGACATAATACATCAGTACCCTGCATGTTTTGGGGATGTGAATGATGATATTAATACAGCTGGAGCATCACTCGTCCAGCAAGTAAAAACCAGAATTGAGCATGTCAACCGAAACAACAGACTGGCACGGTTAAGAAAGAATATGCACAGCAATTCCCATGCAAAAACAAATGCAAGAGGTCCTGTTGACCAGTATGGATGTGTTCGATGGGCACCTGAAGAACTCCCCTCAGGAGAGACTGAAGAAACCCTCCAAGAGATGAAGACTCAGATGCAGCAGCTATATGCCCAGGTAGGAATTGTGGAAATTTATATCTTGGCATCCTGATGCACAAACTTGTGTTTTATTTTTTGATAATGATGCATCCAATTTTTGACCCCACCCTCAGGAGGGAATGTCCGGCGTGGAAAGAGGAGCGCTTCAAGGATGGCTTCAGAAAACCTACGTTCTCCAGCGCCGTGATCTCAATGCCCACCCCCCACACAGCATCTCAAAACTAAAGGACGACTGGCCTTTTCTGTTCTCCTTAAATGGATTGTTCTCACACTTCCGTGAGCTGACTGGGATTCCTATTCAGGAGAAGCTGCCAGCCGCCATCGACACCAGGAGTCAGAACATCATGGAGTACTTCCAACAGCAAAAGACACCAGGTGTAGGGAAAGTCCTGGAAGCCTATGAGGGCAGTGGCAACAAAGCTATCTGCATCATCATGTGCCTGCTCGCTCACTTCAAGGAGGGAGATGGCATCTTCCTTAAGGTTGATGTGAGTATAACTTGCAGAGCATATGCATAAATTAACCATTCCCTCACTCCCTCCCAGCTGTTATTTTGTTATTGTTAATAACCAGAAAAAAAGTCACCAGTAGCTACATCCTTTGGTATGGACATTTTGCAGAAGCCCCAAAAGCTGCTTTCTTTATTGTCATATATTCAACTTACCTGTAGTTATTCTATGTTTTTTTTTTTTTTTTTTGTCTCCAGCCCTCTGCCACAGCTGCCGACATCGAGAGATCTGTCACCCTGCCAAGTACACCTCGGCTAGTTGTGCCAGGTATAATTTTCAATTATTTTGTAAAATTTCTTTAATTCTTTATTGACTTCACGAGGTTGAGGGAGGACTTTTGCTCCAAAAAATGGTTTTCCTTGAGTTATGGTGAAGAGTGGTGGTCAAATAAGATAATACGTATTTCAATGTAGTGTGAGTCTTCCTCCATTTGAACATTAACACATTGCTTTTCGGTTGCTGTAGTGTTAAGTGCAACTTTTTAGTCATACTGTTAATGGTTATCATATTGTTAATGGCTTTCAGGAGAGATACTGAGCGGTGCAGACAAATGGATTATGTCCATCGAAGGAGCATGTGTAATGGGGCCCCACAGCAACCTCCTGCATGGACTGGCAGCAGTCTTCTCTGCCTACTATGTCTTCAACCTACAGTATCCAGCCGAAGCTGCTAGTACACTTGAGTTCATCCAGAGGTGTGTTTAAACATGACACTACCATTAAAATGATCATAGCCAACACTTGACATATGTAAGGATCTTAATCAATAATTGACAATTTTGTTAGCGTTAGGGATGTCAATAAGTTGTCCCCCGTACTACTTTGCATTTTGTGTGATCAGATCTTACACATTACTTTGCAGGTAGGTACAAGCAAAAGTAAAATCATGCTCTCCAATTCAGTGAGAAACAGATGAGAATTGATGACAGTTACACACAAAGACACTCTTACAGTCTCACACTACTTATTTGTCTGTGTGTGTCTCCTTCACACACATAACAGCATTCATCTAAAGTTCCTTAATGTGTCATGTTGTCTATGTCAGTTTTATAAGCATGGTCTTCTCACATGCATGTGTTTTTGCCTGTCATACTATAGAGTAAGGGTTGGCAATTAATGTCACCAAGGGGTCACATGAGGAACTGGGGATGTTGCAGAGGGCTGAACAAAAAGGCCAGATTTAAATCCATTAATTGTAGCTTTGTTTTTGTTTTGTTTTTTTTAGCCGTTTTAGCTCATACATACACACACAGTCATCTTCAAAATTATAAATACCCTCCAATTAAAGAAAATGCTAAATTCAAAATAGTAATTCAAATGACAAGAAACTAAAAAAAAAAAAAAAAAAAGAAAAAGTATTTTAAATAAGAAATTTCAAAATTCTGATTTAGTTAACTGAAAATATTGCTTTTGAATTAAAGTTTAATAGAATAATAATAAAAAAAAAAAACATAACTGTCCAACAAATGAGGGATTAAAGCACCTTGCTCATGAACAGTAGGCCAAAGTACCTTTTAACAGGTGTAAAAGTCTTATTGAATATTACAGAAAGCACGATTACAGTGATTGTCACAAAGGCTTGCCCACCAACAATTTAGTTCAGGAGCTCCATCATGCTTGTTCAATTATTTTGTTTTTTGTTTGTTTGTTAATATTTCTGTTGAACCACAATTCAAAATCAATGTCCTGATTTTCAGAATTTTTTTAATGTAATATCACTTTTTTTCAATTTCAACTTCTTTCACTGACAACTGATTTTTTTCTTCATTTATTAGGATGTATTAATAATTTTGAGGATGTCTGTCCGTCTGTGTATCTGTCCTCAAAATTATTCATGCACTCAAATTGAAGAAGAAAAAAAAATCAGTTGTCAGTGAAATAACATGAAATTGACTAATTTAAAACCATTTCAAATTACAAAAATTGTATGAAAATCATGACACTGAATTTAAATTGTGCTTTATACAAATCCATTTGGTAAATTTCAGCTCCTAAAGGCTATACTGATACCTATAACACACATACATACATACCTAATAATACCAAGTCAAAAATCGCAAAATATAAAAAAAGCTTAAAAGTGGGATTTTCAAATTCTGCATATCCAATCTTAAAAATTCCAACTTCATGGGGTATAAGTTATAGGGGTAAGTCGTCATGATATTGGACACATCAGTATGGCCAATGACGTCATTATTTCCTGTTATCAGCCAGATAATTATCGACCCGATAATCATCGTGCATCCCTACACACATATTTACACTCATATAGCCAACTTTGCCTCATTCATTGCACTCATTCATTCATAAAAATCCATTAATGTTTCATGTCATAGTTATGGCCACATCATATCAGTCTTAAACATTACCTGATAAGTGTTTTTTTTTTTTCTTTTTTCGTTTTCAGAGCCTTTTGCGGCATAAATTCGCAGACGGGCAGCAAGGCAGAAAGAAAACGAGGGCTTAACGCACCAGTCTGTACACTGCTTAGAAAACTGTTGGACTTTGAATTGGTGGGTAGGGGACAAACTTGATCACTTTATTGTATTTGCAATATGTGCTTGAAAAGACCAAATGTACCTCTTTGTTAGATCACCTGTACAGTACTTAGATTTCATAAATATCCTTAAAAATTCATGTTCAACCAGTTTGGTACAGTGTAATAGCAACTGCTGAGAAAGTTAATCTATGGTTATGTACCATCTGAGCTGCCTTTTTTGTCTATGCTTTTACTGGTAGTCTTCATAAGTGTGTCTTGATCCTGCTTGTTTGATGTTTTATCCATTTCTTTCATTTCAGTGTTTAAATCAGCCTAGAGGAAATAGTCTAAATAGTCAGGTTATTTCTCAGTTACTTCTCCTATTTATGTATTGCAATGTTGAAAAGCTTTTATTCTGGACTGCAGTGTTGAAAAGCTTATGTTTTTGTAATGCAACGTTGGGAAAAAAAAATCTATTTTTGTATTGTAATGTTGAATGAATTGCATTGTTTATCCCATTTTCTCTTGAATTTCAAGGAAATAAAAAGGGAAAAAAAAGGCAACTACGGTTTTTCTTTGCATAGGTCTGAAAATGGTCATAAATCCAAATTACAGCATTTGTTATATTTACAATATTTTATCCTGTGAAATTACAGGAAATTCCTGGCTACTGAGTTGCTGTAAATATAACTTTTTGTCGTAGTATTTACAGTACTCCATCCTGTGAAATTACAGGAGAATTACAGCAAATTTACACTATTATATTGTAATTAATTACAGTAGGATGTTGTATAAAATACAGTACCTTGTTGTAATTATTTTACAGTAACAGTCCTGTATACAGTTTACAGTAAATTTACGGCAACTATTAGCCAGGAATTTCCTGTAAAATTACAAGAAATTTCTAACAGTGCAGCTTGATGCTCAAATTCCTGCTCTTTTATTATTGAAAAGCCCTCAATTTTCAGTTTCAGTCTTTTTTCAAGCCCAGAATTTAATGGGTTTTGTTTGTTAGACAAGTCTTCATGAAAAAAAAAAAACGCTTTTTCCTGGCTTGTGTTTTTGTAAAGGAAAAAAAAACACACATAATTTTATCCTGTGGGTGAGTTTATGGAAGCTGAAATAGATCAACTACCCTTCACAACCAAAAGTTCCTTTTTCTTGGAGACATCTTTGAAACAAAATTTTATGCTCTGGGAAGTAATGGCGGATCACTCATTCCCTACACTTCCACTTAAAAGTGGCGTTTTAAATTGGTCACGGTGGCCAGTGTGAAGCGTCAATGACTACTGGATAAGTCAAATTCCTTTCATAGTATTTTTATGCCAAATTTATTTAGAAAAAAGCAGGTTTTGTCAGCTCTGGATGGAAGGCATTCTTGTCCAAATACAGGATATTTGATACAAAAATCCTTGTTTTGTATTCAGCTCTGTGAGCTAAAGTCTGAACATGGTGCACATCCTTGCTTCTGCACTTCTGAGCTAAATTCATCACATTCTGTACGGCAAAGTATCATGATAACTCAAAATGTCACGTTAACTGTGTGTGTCCTCACCTCCTCTGTTATCTTCACCCAGAGTCATTCATCTCTTTAATGAATGGGTTACACAATACATCATTCTATACAGGAAATAACTGCTTAAATAGGTGATATTTTTAAAGGAAAAATGTGCAACCACGTATCTAATCAGTAACAAGTAGTCCGAGTAAGCTTCAAATTAGGAGCCATTACCAGGCGAACCATGTAGTTAGTCTCAGATACAGTCAGATACATTAGAAGATAGAAACTTGCCAGATGATAAGTAAAAATAAGATGAAGCTTGTAAGATGGAGAAAGCTAATAAATACAGAAGGATTTTAGTGTAGCAGATGATAAACATGAAAGGAGAGAATTTGTGAATAACTAATAATGTTCACTATTGTTACTTTCAATGAAAAAGGTATGAGACTGGAGAAAAAGATTTGAACACATCTGCCTGAGCAGCCCTTTTTATTACAGTTTTTCTCCATCGGTTAGGCTCATTTCTTAAATCAGAAATTACTTTCTCAAAACAGCGTGGACAAACCTTCAAACCATTTGGCGAATGTTCACTATATAATTGCATTTTGTCATTTATTTCATTAAATTGCAAATGTTTTATCACGTCTCAATGTTTCATGACATCTTTGCAAATGATTGAGTACAGTTAGCCCAAAGTTAGCACAGTTATCCTACATTTAGCACAATTTCCAAGTGAATGGATCTTATTGATCTAAACTGATTGTTGATTTTCAAACTTATGGTGTGTTCAGACCGACTGCGGCAGGCGCGGCAAGGGCGTCAGGTTTACATGCAAAGTCTATGTAAACGCGCATTAAGGAGCATCAAACCTTCTTGCGGTGCGTTTTGAGCGTTTTGGCATTCGCCGCGGCAGGCTCAATAACGCCAGAGTTGGAAAATCTGAACTTTTGCCGCTTTGCCTCGGGGTGTCAACCAATCAGAGAGACTCAGCATGTGTCGGTGTCGTGATGCAGACACACATTTTCTGACAGGACGGGAAATACAGAGGAGACCGTGGGAAATCTCTTCACTCCACGGAGGATAAACTGTGATCTGCGTCTGGTCCCAGGTTCCCAAACGGCGGGTTGATGACCTGTTGTCCCGATCGGATTAATGAGCTTATAATGCCGTCCCAATGCGGGACTGTAGGTCATTAAACTTTTTTTTTTCCTTCAAGAGGTCGAGTGACTGACATCTGCTCCAATCATCAGCTTACTCCCACACAGCATCATGCTCTTAGCTCTTTCATTGGCTGGCGATATAAACAGAAATCTCCACCCAGAAACATCCCGAACACACCAAAACAATACGAAAGAGCAAATTACAGGCAGGGGGAGAGAAAGTTGCATTCAAACGCACCACGGCACGCGAGAAGAGGCCCAAAGGCGGGGTTTGAGATGGATTTCACTTGCTCAAGTCTAACGTTTATTTTCACGGGGGGACTTCGGACTCTACCTTTCAGTCACTTTTTCTTCATTTGTGCATAGTTGAGTATATATGAATATTCAGGGAAAGCTCCCTTAACACGACTGACTGACCACCGGTGTACGTAATGAGGTGGCACCAATCATAAAAACGACAAATACGCATGCGCAGCATCGTAGCAAGACGCCCTGTTTGTTCAAGAGAAACTTGAGGAGACCTATCCACTCTGTCTTAGGAAGAAACAAACAGCCTGCGGGAGGATTTCCTCAGAGACAAGCAGCCATCAGCTAACAGACCTTTGCCCCAGAGTTTGGAAGAAAAGCTTCTTTTTTTCTTTTTTTTTTAGCTTTAGAGGATGGCAAGTTGGGAAAAAATGTGGTTGTGTTGGGCGTGGGAGTTTATTCGTTGTACTGGAATACATTTAATCCACTTGCCAGAAGTGGCTAGATTTTATCTTCAGATAAGAAAAAACTTCACTCCTGACAACTTCATGAATCTCGGGTAGTAAAGTACTGTTTCTCGGGGCCTACTTCTGAAACCTGACACAGTTCCCAGCATAGAAATGCCTCACGGACAGACAACAACACTCGTGAGTGAAAACGTGTCCCAGCTCAATGCTAACTGTTAGCCTATGACTTGTTTGATAATTTACTTACTTGTCAGGGTCTCAGTGGTATCGTATGTACTTCAAATTTCATATCAGACTCTGGGTTGAGCGCATACAGCTCCATAGCTTTTATTCCGTCAGCCGGAGTCCAAGACAGAATCTGTGTCTGTTCCGGGGCGACGTCATGAACTGGAAAACATGTCACGATTAGTCGAGAGCTTTGGTGGTTCAGCGCAGTCAGTCCTTTTACTTCCGTGTTGGAAATTAGAAGCATAAAAAACTAATATTTAACACCAGATTAGTTTCTGTAGTGTCTAGGGGAACATATTCAGCTTATATGTGCCTGTGGTTGACTTTTGGAGCGTTTGAAAAGCATGATACAGCTCCTTTAAATCCATTCAGTTTCCATTTTTTTTAATAAAGAAAAAAGTATAAAATAGTATTTTTTTTAAAAATGGTGGAGTTTCAAGAAAAACATAAGTTGCCTAAAATAATGAAGATTCTTTTTATCGAAATCATTATTAGCAGTTTTTACAAATGTATGTCCCAGCAGATCTGATACAAAAAACAGTGAGGTTCAGCTCATTCATCCTGACCAACTATTAAAGCTGCTCACAAGCTTTAATAGTTAGCGTCACTTTCATTTCTGTCACCCGGCTCCCGGATGAACAGCTGCGTTGTTAATGTGATTTAACAGTTAACAATCCTATTTCACTGGAAGTTCTGGGGCGGGATGTGAAACGTCTATGTTACTGCCACATTTTGCAGCTTTATTTCAGTCATTTTATTATTTTTAAAAATCGATTTATGGACATTTATGAATCAAAATTGAGTCAACACATTTCATGATGTATCAAATTTTTTGTGAATCGGCACACCCCTATACATGCAATATTTAATGTTTCAGTGAGCATTTCAGTCACAATTAATTTAGCTGAATATTACATTCTCTTTTATTACTAATGGATATGTAGTAAGTGCTTGAAAGAGGCATGCGTCACTTCTGCAAAAGTTGGGACATACAAAAACACATTTAATGGAAACATGTGCACACCTGAACAGAAACTCTTCCAAACTGAAGCCAGGCTGTTGACGTTTAATGTTAGAACCTGTCACAAATTTATTTTGACACATCTGCTCATTTATAATGAATGAGGGGTGATACCAGGATGTGGAAAGGCTCAGGGAAAATCTGTCTTGCTTCTCCTTGGGAAAAAAATGTGTGAATAACTGGGAGCTTTTCACTTCAATGATATTAATGAAGCTAAATAATGACATTTTTATCATTAGTTGTAAATACAGTTGTGTGAAAAAGTGTTTGCCCCTTCGTGATTTCTTACTTTGTTGCATTTTTGCCACACTTCAATGTTTCAGATCACCAAACAAATTTAAATGTGAGACAAAGATAACAAGTAAAAAGAAAATGCAGTTTTTATATCAAGATTTTTATTTGTGTGTGTGTGTGTGTGTGTGGGGGGGTGTGCGTGTGTGGGTGTGTGTGTGTGTGTGTGTGGGGGGGGGGGGGTGGATATCCAAACCTCCATGGCCCTGTGTGAAAAAGTGAGATCTATCAGTCTGGAAAAGGTTAAAAAGCCATTTCTAAAGCTTTGGGACTCCAGTGAACCACAGTAGGAGCCATTATCCACAAATGGTGAAAACATGGAACGGTGGTGAACCTTCTCAGGAGTGGCCAACCGACCAAAATTACCCCAAGAGCAAGACTCATCCAAGAGGTCACAAAAGACCCCACAACATTATCCAAGAACTGCAGGCCTCACTTGCCTCAATTAAAGTGCTGGTGACACGATTATCATTTCATGTAATGCTACTATACAATATTACAGCAACACTAAATGAGTGGCTCAGTGGAATTGTAAGTCAAACAGACTTGTTTTCACAGAAATATATTAAGTTTTCTGAGTTTGAAAGGAGCTCTGCAACAGCGACTAAGAAAAACACGACGCCATATTGAGACGTCAGCGAAAGATCTCGGTCGGCTTTTTTTTTTTTTTTTTTTTTTTTATTTACTCGGTCGGCTAACAACAAGCAACATGGAAGCGGTGGACGGTAACGATAGTCCCAGCCTGGAATTGATTTGTTTGGCGGAATCATCAGACAGTTCAGAAGAGTTAGGTGATGTTGAGGAATATAGAGGCATCACACCTTATAGATTTGAGCCTTACCAAACGGACTTCATGCCGAGTGAGCAAGACTCTGAAAGCGGGAGTGCCGGAGAAGATGACATGGTCATTGCAGCAGCAGAGGGAAACACACGGCAGGGGAACACCGATTGGTATGTCTTTGTTATACATTACGATTAGCATTTTTTGTTGTTAATGATTTGTTTATATAGTAATTTGTGAATAAATGTAACTATTTAAAAAAATGATTTTTAATCTCTCCACACCCACCTGGACACCAGCGCCCATTTAGCTGTATTTTCAATTAACAACAGCAAGCCGCTATATGGACATAAACATGGTTATAAAGCTTAGATAAATACATAAATAAATACACGAATAAAAAGAAGCAACTGCATCTCCCTACCTTTGAAGTGGATCCAGAAGCCATTTTATAAGTCCAATCTTCAATTGTTTACATTGTTCACAGTCCTTCTGTTCGTAAGTTCGTGAGGTTTCACCAATTTAAAGTAATCAAAAATATTTTTGATGAAAACGATTCCGTAGTGTGAAAATAGCCGACACACAGAGAAAAAAAATCATTTTTCACCGTCCAAAAAGTCCGCTCGTCACAGCTACACGGTTTGTTTAGTAACATCTTGCTACGACCCCTAATGTAGCTGTTGGGGTGTGCTTGTTTTCCTCACTCTCCTTCCTGCAAAACAAGTGTCCACATCCGTTTTACTCTAAATTTAACCCTCAGACACTCCTTGTCTTAAAACAAGCGCTCTCAGCTTGGAACCCCATTCGACAGCACACAGCGCTGACAGCACAGCTAAAAGTCCCGTAGCTGGAAACTTGAATAAACTTACGCCATTCTTATGAGTGTTTGGACAAAAACCTGCAACACAACGCGACGGCATATCTGTAACCTTTAGCCAGTAAAGCTAAAACAAAAGGAGAAACTGTTAGCAAAACCGCTAGCTCTCCAGTCAACAAGCCGGGTGGGCAGTGTTTCGCTGATGTCACATCCGGTTTTGTACTCCTGTGGTGAACAGCGCCACAGTCTGGTCAGAAAAGCAGCAATGTTTTCTAATAACTCATTTATGCAGCTGCGGTTGTTTATGTTACATAGATCATCATGAAGGACGTTTTGGTCTATAAAACATGGCAAAAAATGTTAAAATCGTGTCACCAGCACTTTAAGGTCAGTGTTCATGACTCCACCATCAGAAAGAGACTGGGCAAAAATGGCCTGCATGGCAGAGTTCCAAGACCAAAACCACTGCTGAGCAAAAAAAACATAAAGGCTCGTCTCAGGATGCCAGGAAGCATCTTGATGATCCCCAAGACTTTTGGGAAAATACTCTGTGGACTGACGAGACAAAAGTTTAACTTTTTGGAAGGTGTAGGTCCCAATACATCTGGTTCAAAAGTAACACGGCATTTCAGAAAAGGAACATCATACCAACAGTAAAATATGGTGGTGGTAGTGTGATGGTCTGGGGCTGTTTTGCTGCCTCAGGACCTGGAAGACTTGTTGTGGTAAATGGAACCATGAATTCTGCTGTCTACCAAAAAATCCTGAAGGAGAATGTCCGGCCATCTGTTGGTGACCTTAAGCTGAAGCGCAGTTTGGTTCTGCAGCAGAACAATGATCCAAAACACACCAGCAAGTCCACCTCTGAATGGCTTGAGAAAAACAAAATGAAGACTTTGGAGTGGCCTAGTCAAAGTCCTGACCTGAATCTGATTGAGATGCTGTGGCATGACCTTAAAAAGGTGGTTCATGCTGGAAAACCCTCCAATGTGGCTGAATTACAACAATTCTGCAAAGATGAATGGACCAAAATTCCTCCACAGCGCTGTAGAAGACTCATTGCCAGTTATCGCAAATGCTTGATTGTAGTTGTTGCTGCTAAGGGTGGCCCAACCAGTTATTAGGTTTAGGGGGCAATCACTTTTTCACACAGGGCCATGTGGGTTTGGATTTTTTTCCCCTCTAAAAAATAAAAATCTCCATTTAAAAACAGCATTTTGTGTTCACTTGTGTTATCATTGTCTCACAGTTAAATTTGTTTGATGATCTGAAACATTTAAGTGTAACTAACATGCAAAAAATAAGAAATCAGGAAGGGGGCAAACACTTTTTCACACAACTGTCTTCTGTATAACATTGATTAGTACAAAACAGCTGAAGACAACAACTGATTTCAATCCACGGTACTTATATCTATCTATTCATCCATCCATTCATTCTCTTTACCATTTATTCCAATTAAGTTGTGCAGGGAGAGCTAAAGTCTACCCCGGTAGCTACTTGGCAAGAGGCAGGAACAAGCAGGGACACTTACGACAGCTCATGCTCACACTCACTACTAGGGTGAATTTAGTGACCGACTAACCTAAAAAAACATCTCAACACCTGAGTGCAAAAACCCAAATCACCTGGATTTAACTCAGGAAATAGGTACAAGCATCCTAATGGATAATTACTGCATGGGAAATTATCTTTCAGCTGGCAACAAACTATTAACCCCAACTTGTGCAATAAGTAACTCCTCATTTCTTAAAGGATAACTTTCTTTTGTTACACCTGGACCTTATTTCTAGGAGTATTTACATGCATTTACTCACTGGTAAAGTTTCTGCATCACTTTGAGTCCTTTGAAAGATATTACGTTGAATCGCCCTTCAGTATACATCAGTAAAATGGCGGAGACGGGGCAGTCACTATAGAAGACATTATCTGCAGCAAAACTTCTTGATTTCATCAATGCTTTCACTAGAATGAACAAACAAATGAGTACTATTGTCCTGTGAGTTCAGAGTTTTGCAAATTGTGTTTTTGTTGTTGTCCGGGTAACAAGCTGCTCTTCTCAGCTGTACTACGGAAGCGCGGGCCCTGAAAAGTGTGTAGAACACTCTGATAACTAACGTAATGCTAAATCTGGATTCACAGGACAATAGTAGTTGTTTGTTCGTTCATTCTACTTAAAATATTGGTGAAAATCAAGGAGTTTTACTGCAGATAATGTCATATAGAGGCTGCCGTCTCCGCTATTATTACTGGATGTACACCAAAGGGCGACTCAAGTTATATCTCAAAGTGATGCTTTACCGGTGAGTAAATGCACGTACATACTCCTAGAAATATGGTCCAGGTTGAAAAAAAGAAAGTTATCCTTTAAACAACCATGTGGAAAGACGCATCCCATGGTCGTGGATAAGATGTTCGTCTGTTTAAGAAGCGCCAAATCATTGGCATCAAGCAGAGAAAACGTCTAGGCAGAACCGGGACCAAAACTGGGTTAAGAGCTCTCCAATGTATAAACATCTTGGTAGGATTTGTGAGGAACGATCTTCTTCCAGTATGAAATGTGAATGATTGTGAACGGTGAACACTTAAACGTTTAGTTTGAGTTTATTTATTTAAAAAGAGACAATGCATCGTAACGTAAATAGAAAATGTAAATATTCAGGATTATAGCAAATCTAATTTCCATCCTTATTCCTTTCCATCCTTAGTGAAATCAAATGGAAGAGAAAAACAACAGTAGAACTCAATGTTATGTTTAATAGTGAAAGTGAGAACATTTCTAAGCACAATGTGAAGGAAACTAAAGGGATTGGGACTGAACAGCTGTGTAGCTGTAAGAAAACCACTAATCAGTGAGGCTAACTGGGGAAAAAGGCTTAAGTTTGCTAGGAAGCACAAAGATTGGACTGTGGAGCAATGGAAGAAGGTCATGTGGTCTGATGAGTCCAGATTTACCCTGTTCCAGAGTGATGGAGCATCAGGGTAAGAAGAGAGGAGGATTAAGTGATGCAGCCATCATGCCGAGAGTCTACTGTACAAGCCTGTGGGGGCAGTGTTATGATCTGGGGTTGCTGCAGTTGCTCAGGTCTAGGTTCAGCATCATTATTTGCTAAAGAATGAGGTCAGCAGATACCTGAATATACTGAATGAGCAGGTTTTTCCATCAATGGATTTTTTTTCTTCCCTGGTAAGATGACCGCAGGGCTGGACTGACCATTGGGCGTACCGGGCATTTTCCCGGTGGGCCGACAGTGATTTTGGGCCGGCTGTGCCTTTTTTTAAAAAAAAATTTGGTAGCTTTTGTAGTCAGTGGCATAAGTCATCATACCTATTGGTACAAAACTGGTAGGTCGGCCCATTATTCCTGAGTGATTGTGGGCTGGACCAATTACAGCTGGGAGCTGATGCCCCTCCTCAATCTTGGGCCACCAGTCGATCAATCAATCACACAGAGAAAACTACAGGAAGAGGAAAATTGGGAATAGGTGGCTTTCAGTCACGTGACCCGGACGCCGCGCGAAATGCAGACGGAGGGCAACAAGCGTTTTCCTCCAGTTCAAAACACAGCGAAATGAATGACAGCGGGTATGCTGGGGCTTTGAATGGGCTGGTCCAGACACCATATTGGCAAAAAATATATTTATACATAAGATATGAGCCATGAAGTCTAAATAAACCAGACTGGTCTCATACTGGTCTCATAATCTTGTAGATTTACCGGCCGTGTGGCGATTTACATCACTAACCATCTCGCTGCTGACAAAGCAACGCTCATAACTTTACTTCTGGGCATCCGATCTTAAAAATTACAACTGTAGGGGGGACAGGTGTCCAAAATAAATAAGTTAACGTGGTTTAGACGTGTCGGTCTCCCCCATGAGGCTGAGCTGCCTTTCCAATATCGCTTTCTCTCCCTAAGAGGGATTTTCCACACTGTTGCAGTGTTAACTTGTTTGTGAGCAGTGGAGGATGTGTGAGGCTCGGCCACCATCACACACGAGGATGATTAGCTGTTTGTTTGTTTTTTAACCGTAAAATGGACTGTACTTATGAAATGAAATGAAATGAAAAATATTTATTCATCCCCGAAGGGAAATTCAGTATTGTAAAAGCTCACTTTTTTTTTTTTTTTTTAATAAACAAAAAAGTCAGTCAGTCTTGTTCTTTAGGGTGATGGTTGCTGGCAGGAATGAATTCCTGTATCTCTCCGTCCTACAGCGAACTTGACGCAGCCTCCCACTGAACACACTGTTGATTCTTCACCGTGTTGTGGAGAGGATGGGAAGTGTCCTCCATCATCTTCATCAGCTTGTGCAGCATTCTTTTTTTGAACGATCAGCTCCAGCGGCTCCAGAGTTATCCCCAGCACAGAACCAGCTTTCTTGATCAGCTTGTTTAGTTTCTTCAAGTCTCTGATTCTGATGCTGCTTCCCCAGCAGATGGCTGCAAAGCTAATTGCACTTTCTACAACAGACTTATAGAAGATCTGCAACATCTTGGTGCAGACGTTGAACGATCTTAGCTTCCTTAAGAAGTAGAGTCTGCTCTGACCTTTCTTGTAGATGTAGTCGCTGTTGCATTTCCAATCGAGTCTGTTGTCCAGCTGAACTCCACGGTATTTGTAGTTCTCTACCACCTCCACCTCCTCTTCCAGGATGTAGACAGGACTATGCTGCTTATTCTTGCTCCTCCTGAAGTCAACAATCATCTCTTTAGTCTTGCTGGTATTTAAGATGAGCTGATTGTTACTGCACCATTTCACAAACTGATTGACAAGTTCCCTGTACTCAGCTTCTTGTCCATCACTGATACACCCCACAACTGCAGAGTCATCAGAATATTTCTGCAGATGACAGGACTCAGAGTTGTACTGGAAGTCTGAGGTGTACAGTGTAAAGAGGAATGGTGAGAGTACAGTCCCTTGTGGTGCTCCAGTGCTGCTGACCACCATCTCAGACACACAACCTTTCAGTCTCACAAACTGTGGTCTGTTTGTGAGGTAGTCGTAAATCCAGGTGGTTGTGGAGGGATCCACCTGGAAGTTATGGAGCTTCTGACATAACAAAGCAGGCTGAATAGTATTAAATGCACTTGAAAAATCAAAGAACATGACCCTCAAAGTGCTGCCTGACTGGTCCAGATGAGAGTGGGCTCTCTGAAGCAAGAAGATGATGGCGTCTTCAACCCCAAGCCCATTACGATATGCGAACTGTAATGGGTCCTGAAAGGTATTCACTTGCTTGTTGAGGTGAGCCAGTAAGAGTCTCTCCAGGACTTTCATGATGTGAGATGTCAGGGCAACTGGTCTGTAGTCATTTGGTTCAGCTGGTTGTGTTTTTTTAGGGACAGGAACAAGACAGGATGTTTTCCACAGCACAGGAACTCTGTTCTGTCTCAGGCTGGTGTTAAAAAGGTGCTGGAGAACCGGACATAGTTGTTCTGAGCAGGTCTTGAGAACTCTGGGACTGACACCATCTGGACCTGCAGCCTTGTTCCGGTTCAGTTTTTCTAGTTGTTTCTTGACCTGGTCACAGGAGACAGTCAGGCTGGAGGTGGAGGCAAAAGAGGTCTCAGGATGTCCTGATGTGGAGGGAGATGAGGCTGTGTTCAGGTCCATGACTGAGGTGCAGGGTGACAGAGTGGAGGTGGGACAGGAAAGCTGTGGGCTCATGGAGGGTGTGTGGAATGTTGTGTTGTCGACAGGGGGGAACTGAACCTATTGAAGAACATGTTCAGTTCGTTAGCTCTGTCCAGACCTCCATCAGTCTGGTCCCCCTTTAACTTGAAGCCAATTACTCTGATAGGGCGGTATTATTGGGCGGAGACTTCAACATGGTATGTGATCCAGGTATGGACAGGCTCAGTACAGCAGGACATAACAAAATATGGCATTCATCAGATATCGTTAAGCAGTACATGAAGGATTTCGGCCTTTGTGATGCATGGCGATCTCATCACCCCACCACGAGACAATATACCTTCTTCTCCTCAGTTCATCATTCCTACTCTAGATTAGATTACTTCTTAACCAGCAGCTCACTGATGAGTGAAATCTCAGAAATAGAAATCCATCCAATAACCATCAGTGATCACGCACCAGTATCATTAACTCTGAGAAATAAAACTATTAAACCAGCAACTAGGAGTTGGAGATTTAATACATCATTACTGAAAGATCCTGAGTTTATCAGCTATTTTAAAAGAGAATGGTCCATTTATCTAGAGAACAACGATGTACCAGAAACTCCAGCATGTGTCCTTTGGGAAGCAGGTAAAGCAGTAATGCGAGGAAAAATAATTTCCTTCTCTTCCCATAAAAAAAAAAAGGAAGCTGCAAGAATCTCGGAATTAGAAGTTAGAATTAAATCACTAGAAGACGCCTACCAGGTCTCCCCGGAGGAACACATGCTGAATGATATAAGGAAATTCAAGCTCGAGTTAAACAAAATAATAGACCAAAAAACACAATTCTTAGTTCAAAGACTTCGTTTAGAAAACTTCGACCATGGTAACAAGTCTGGCAAGCTTCTAGCTAATCAGTTAAAAATAAATAAGGAAAAAGCAACAATCTCCTCCGTTAAAGACTCAGAAGGAAGTATCAGCCATGATCCTGACCAGATAAATAACATTTTTAGAAACTTCTACAGAACACTATATAAATCACAAATAAACCCCACAGATGATGATATTAATCAATTTCTTAATAGTATCATTCTTCCAAAACTACAACAGGAAAATATTACGGTTTTAGATTCACCCCTTTCAATAAGTGAATTACATGACGCTCTGCAACATATGCCCAATAATAAAGCCCCAGGCCCAGATGGATATCCGGTCGAATTTTACAAAGAGTTCTGGACAATTCTGGCTCCCACTTTTTATAAAATGATACTAGAAATAAAAGAGAAACAGAAAATACCACCAAATATGAATTCAGCAAATATCACCGTATTATTAAAACCAGGTAAAGACCCGACACTTCCAGCTAGTTATCGGCCAATCTCATTAATAAATGTAGATCTTAAGATAATCAGCAAAGCACTCGCTAAAAGGATAGAAAAAAATAACTCCTCTGATAATACATCCTGATCAAACTGGTTTTATTAAAGGTCGACATTCTTCTACTAACACACGCAGGCTGATTAATCTAATAGACTATGCTACCATTCATAATCTGGAATCCACTATCATCTCGTTAGATGCAGAAAAAGCCTTCGATCGTGTTAACTGGAAATTCCTGTTTGCAACATTAAATAAATTTGGTTTTGGTCCTTATTTCATAGACTGGATAAAAATACTTTATAACAACCCTAATGCATGTGTGAGGACCAATGACCAAACTTCTCCAAGTTTCTGTTTACAGCGAGGCACCAGGCAGGGCTGCCCGCTCTCCCCTTCACTTTTTGCCATTTTCATTGAACCACTAGCAGCCGCTATAAGACAGGACAGAGATATTAAAGGGATCCCCGGCAAAAATCTAGAACATAAAATAAGTCTTTATGCAGACGACGTACTGCTTTTCCTCCAGAACTCATCAACATCTCTCTCCCAGACAATCACATTGATCAATAAATTTTCAATGATATCTGAGTACTCTATTAACTGGACCAAGACTACAGCTTTATCTGTTAATTGTACTTTACAAAACATCCCTAACACCACAATACAGTCTGGTAATATCAGATATTTAGGAATAAATATTTCTCCACAACTTTCTGAGTTAATAAAGTTAAATTATGTCCAGCTATTAAAGTCAATAGAGGAAGATCTCACGCGATGGAAGCACTTACCCATATCACTCATGGGGAGAGTTGCTACCATCAAAATGATGGTTCTACCGAAAATTAACTACTTGTTCTCAATGATACCCACCAAACCTTCCTCCAGTTGGTTTAAGTCACTGGACTCTCACATTTCCAAATTTCTTTGGAAAAACAAGCCATCACGTATCAGTTTAAAAACCTTACAACAGGTAAAAGACCGGGGAGGGTTAGACTCACCCAATTTCAATTATTATTTCCTAGCAAATAAGCTACAATTTATTTCCAAATGGCTGAAACCTTCCCATCTAGATGAACCGTGGCTAGACACAGAACAAGCATTATGTGAGGATCTGGATGTCTCTGATTTGCCGTTCATCAGTTCAGCAGTCAGATCTCATAAATGCTTTAAAAGTATCAACATCTGCTCTACTCTGAAAGCATGGTGGGAATTCCTGAAGTTAACCGAGTCTTCTATTATTCCATGTAAACTCACACCCATCTGGAATAACCTGGATATTTTACAAAACAAGAAAATGATTAATTTTGTGCATTGGAAGGATAAAGGAGTAAAACAATTACAACATATCATTGAAAATGGAAAATTCCTGTCATTTAATACACTTACCTTACAATACGGGATCAGTAGTACTAAATTCTTAGAATACCATCAACTTAAATCTATATTAAGCAAAAAATATACCTCTAACCAACTGATCTTGCAGACTCCGGTCAGGGTAGCAGAATTCCTGAATCTCTCTATCCCCAAACTACTGTCGAAAATATATAGATTATTATTAAAACTGGATGATTCAATTTCCCTTCCAACTTCGAAGTGGGAGGCTGACTTGTCCAGAACCCTTAACCAAAACACATGGACACAGATATGTTTAAACACGTTCCTAATGACTAAAAACTCAAATATGCAGTTGATACAATTCAAGGTTTTACACAGAGTACATTACACAGGACAGAGGATGTTCAAGATGGGTCTGTCACCTTCAAATATTTGTTTGCACTGCAATGAGAATACAACAGACAATTATCTTCACGCCTTGTGGTCTTGTCCACCTGTCCAGAGGTTTTGGCTTCAGGTGTGTGATGACATGTCAACGTGGCTCAGGTGTAACTTTCCTGCAAGCCCCACACTGTGTTTACTGGGGGACTTGGATGAGATCAACACGGTAACCAACTATGCACATATGATACTTACTGTATTATGTATTGCAAAGAAAACTATCTTGGTAAACTGGAAATCCAAAAATAATCTGAGCATTAGCCAGTTTAGGAATTTCTTAGTAGACCATATCAGTATTGAGACGATGTCTGCCTCCTCTAAGAACCAGTTAGATGAATTCCACTCCCTCTGGTCCCCTGTGATTAGCTCCATCACTTAACGTTGGTGTAGGAGAGCCGCCTCGGCGATGTGGGGGTTGGGTGCCGGCGAGTGCTTGATGGCTATGGATCCCTGGCGGTTGACTTGGGGGGGGTCTGGGCTGCCTCGCCGCTGGGGCGGGGCTGTATCCAGCCCGATGGGGGGCATGGGGGTCAGCGGTTGGGGCTGCTCTGCGGCGGTGGGCGGGTCGCTGGTGGGGCCCTGGCCGGTGGCTGTCGGCTGGCGCCGGGTGGCCGGGGTCGTCCCGGGGCGGGGGGGGCGGGGGGTCCTGGGCCCCGGTGCTCCGGGGTGGCCCCTGCCTCCGGGGCCGGGGGGACCCGGCTTGGCGCTGGGGGGGGGGCGGGCCGGCGGGACGTGCCTCCCTCTGGATTTGGCCGGTCCTCACGACCTGGTGACGTCTAGTCACTGCGCCGGGGGCCGGGGCGCCTCTGCTGTGTGCGTGCGGGTGTGTGTGCTGGTGGGGGTGTGTGTGTGGTGGGGCTGGGGGATGTATCGTTGTCGTGTCTGTGTCGGGATGTGGGCATCCGGGATGTTGGTGTCGCGGGAGCGGCTATGTGGGGGGTGTGGATTTCCCCTGTGCTTGTCCTGCGTGTGGGGCTCTGGGGGTCGCGGACGGAGCTGCGCTTTCCGCCGGGGTGTTTGGTTTTCGGCGGACCCGCGGTCATGTCGTGTCGTATCGATGTTGGGGTGTCTGGCGTGGCTGTCGGGGTGTGGGGTTTTGTCCATATCGTTCAGCTCTAGTGTGTGGAGGTGGGGGTTGCGGGGTGGCCGGGTCTTTTCCACGCCGGGTGCCTGTCCCGCCCGGCCGCTGTGTCGGTTGGGGCTGGCCTGCGCTGGTGGTCTCTCCGGGGGCTGGGGGCTGGGGGCGGTGGACTTGTGGCGTGGGGGGCTGGTGGCCCCGTGGTCCCCGTCCTTGGTATGTGTGGGTGGGTGTGTGACTGGAGGGGGGCGTGAATGCGGTTGTGTGTGTGTGTGGCTGCCTGTGGGGGTGTGTGGAGATGGGTGGGTGGGTGGGTGGGGGGTGCATGGATGATGGGTGTTTGGGTGCGGGGGTGGTGGTGCATTGGTGGGGTTTTATGTGTCGGGTTGGGAGGGGGAAAAAAAAAAAAAAAAAAAAAAATAGCAGCTCTGCGTGCCTCTTGGGGGGGTTTGCGAGGCCTGGGGATGTTGGGCCGGTGACTCTGGCCCCTCCGCCGACCCTTTCCGCTCCCGTCCCTTTTCCCCCCTCCCTGGCCTGGCGTGGTCGAGCGCCCCCAGGGGCCGAGGCTGGCCCCTCCGTGGTGAACGCCGGGCCGTGGGGGCGGCCATGCCTGCCCCTTCTGCCCCGGGGGGATCCCGGGAGGCAGGGGTACCTAATGCCGGTAACGGCTCTTCTTCCAGGGGGGAATTCATACCCCCCTGGTCTCCTTTCCCAAGACCCCCCCCCCCCCCCCCCCTGCTCTACCTCTCACACACACACACGTAGGGTTTTGGGGAGGGTGCGTGTCAAGCGGGCGTGGTGAGGGAGGGCACCAAAGTGCCTTTGCTTGCCACGTCTAGAGGCAGCCTGCTCCCCAGTTTTAACCACACTTAGACACCTAAACACATAAAATAACAACAGCTCACAACCACTTCTGAGGGGCGGGCCATATAGTGTGTGGAAGGAGGGAGGGGCCGGTTGGGGGGTCATGCCCCTACGCGACCCCACTCCCGGCATGACTTGGCACTGCCCCTTAGTTTTAACTGCAAACAACACACATCTTACACACACAGTCATGAGCGGGGGGTGGGGGGGGGGGACAGGGTCCTTTCATACCCCGGTCTCCCGGGCGCTGCTGGGGGGAGGGGGGGACAGTGGCTACTTCACGCGCCAGTGGGTAAGGCTGGCTGCATTGCGGGGGATCTGCTGGCCTGGGGGATGCCTGGCCTGCTGCGTCCGGGGGTGGGGGGATGGGGGATGGTGGTGGGGGGGGGAACGTGTTGGGGGCTTGGAGCTCGCGGCTCCTTCCCCCGGCCCGAGCTAACACTCAGGAGGCACGAGGGCATGGGCAAGAGAGAGGTGGGTATGTGAGAATAATGAATGAGAGTGTGAAAGAGGAAATGTGGGAGGGAGGAACTTGGGCTGGAAGAGGGAGGAGATGTGGGTAAGTGGTTGGAGGAAAGGGGGATGGAGGAAGGAGTGGCATGCTCGTGAGTGTCTAGTAGGGATGGTCATGAGGGGCTGAAGGAAGGAAGGGCGGGAGTGTGATAGGTCAGAGGGATGGGGGGGGCTGGACATGTAAGGGGGGACTGTATGGGGTATTGGGGGTATAGGGAGGTGGGGGCGTATGTGTGGGGGGTGGGGAGGGGTTGGTGCAGTTATGTGGGGGGAGTGCATGTGTGTGTTAGAGGGTATGAGGAGGTGGGGGTAGGTGTGGACGGTAGAGGGAGGAGAGTGTTGGGGGTGGAGAGAGGAGTGAGTGTGGGTATGTAAGGTCGGAGAGCGGAGTGGGTGGGTGTATGTGTGTGTGGGGGGGTACACGGAGGTGTTGGGTAGGGCTGGGCGGTGTGGGCGGAGGTTCGTATCTCGGTATTCGTGCCGGGCATCTTGGTGTCGGTGTGGTGCGGTGTGGCTGCGGGTTGGTTGGGGGCCGGGCGCTTTGGTGGGGGGTGCGGTTTTGTTTGTGGCTTCCGGGGCTTTTTGTGCGGGGCGGGCGCAGGGGGGATCTGTATCTTGTATGTGGTTGCTCTTGCGGTATTGATGTCTTGGGTGCCCATGTCTCGATGTGGGGGCGGTGACGGTATATCTTTCAGCCCTAGTGTTGGGGTAGGTGTGTGGGGAGTGTGTGTGTGAGCGTGGTGGCAGGGTAGGGGGTGGTAGAGGTGGTGGCGCCCTGGTGTCAGGTGTATGGGGCAGGGACGTTGGGGTGGGGGCTGGCCTGCCCTGGGGGGGCGTCGTCTGGGGGGTCCGGTCCTCCTGGGTTTCGGGTTGGGCCGCCCGGGTCCGGGGGGGGGTGGCTGCTCCTGGGCGCTTGGGCCCTGGGCCCGGCGCTGTCTCCGCTCCGGGGACGCCCGGCGCCCGGTGGGGTCGGCAGCTGCTGGTCTTGGTCCGCTGGGGCCTGGGCCTCCAGACTGCAGGGGGCCCGGCTGGGGCCGCCTTTGCCGCCCTTCGGGGGATGCATGTCCGCTCTTTGGGGGGGGGTAGCTGGGATCTGGGCCTCTGAGTGGCTGCTGGGGGCCTGGGTCGTGAGCCTTGCGGGCTTCCTCCTCCTTGCAGAGACGAGGCTGCATCTGCATGACTGTATCACCACGGAGCACCCTTTATTATGCATGTTGACACTGTGACACTGCTTCCCATTGCGATGACTAGGTTGTACCTCTTCTCTACTTCCCATTGCGCTGACTAGGTTGTACCTCTTCTCTGCGTAGTTCTGCGTGTGTTTGTGTGTGTTTGTATGATCTGAGGATATTTAAGCCACCTGCAGGTCCTCCTGTAGGGGATTGCTTGTTTTGTTTTCCAACAGAGACCTTGGTTGTTTAGGGATCGCGGTACAGATGTACCAGTGAACTGTGTAAGTGGATTCATGTTTTCTCTCCTCTCTCTCTTCCTCTTCCTTACTCCTCTCTCTCTGTTTCACTTTCTATCATTACCTCTGTTAACTTTCATTTTTCCTTTGTCAGGCCCAGCAGTATGAAATGGAATGGTGTAATAGACAAATGTTTAAATAAAGAAATAAAATGAATAAACATGATATCAAGTGGAGCCTTATATTCATAAAGCTCCGCTTGATAAAGCAAAACTGTTCAACAGAATAAAGCAATCAGATTTCCATTCTGCTTGCTTCGATGCTGACAGGACAAGTAAAAAAAAAAAAAAAAAAAAAAAAAAAAAAAACTTGAAGCCAGTGATTTTCTTCATTCCCGACCACACATCCCTCACGTTGTTCTGCTGGAGCTGGCTCTCCAACTTCTTCCTGTAGTCCTCCTTGCACTTCTTAGTCTGTGTTTTCAGTTGTTTTTGTGTGGTCTTCAGTAACTCCCTGTCTCCATCCCTGAAAGCTTTCTTTTTGATGTTCAGCAGCTTTTTCAGGTCACCGGTGATCCAGGGTTTGTTATTGGGGAAGCACCTCACTGTTCTTGTTGGAACGATGTTGTCCACACAGAAGTTTATGTAATCTGTCACACACTCAGTCATGGTGTTGATGTCATCTCCATGAGGTTCACAGAGGACATTCCAGTCTGTGGCCTCAAAGCACCCTCTCAGAGCATCTTCAGCCTCAGTAGACCAGGTTTTAATCGTCCTCCTAATGACTGGTTGCTGCTGAACGATGGGCTTGTAGGTGGAGGTGAGAAGAACCAGATTATGATCTGATCTTCCTAAAGGAGGCAGGGCAGAGGAGCTGTATGCATTCATAGTGTTTGCATAAAATAAGTCCAACATCTTATTTTCTCTGGTGGAGCAGCTGACAAACTGCTGAAAAGTTGGCAACGTAGCAGAGAGGGAGACGTTGTTGAAGTCTCCAGAGATCGCCATGAATGAGTTTGGATGCTGTGTTTGTAGTTTAGCCACGACGGAGCTGATGACATCACAGGCTGTCTCTGGTGCGGTACCTGGTATTATATAAACCGCTACCAGAATAACACAGGCAAACTCTCTGGGTAAATAATATGGACGGAATCTCACAGCTAACAGTTCAATGTCTCTTGTGCAGATCTTCTCCTTGACAGTGACGTGTCCTGGATGGCACCAGCGCTGACTGACCAGCACTGCAATTCCGCCTCCCTTCAGCTTCCCGCTGAGCTGTTTATTTCGGTCTGCACGGACCATCTTGAAGCCGTGTACAGACGCATTACAGTCCGGGATGTGTTCATGCAGCCATGTCTCGGTGAAACACATGATACTGCATTCTCTGTACTCTTTCTGAGACCTTGTTAGCACTTCGAGCTCGTCCATCTTGTTAGCTAGCGATCTCACGTTACCCATCACAACAGTTGGAAGAAACGGTTTAAATCTCCACCGTTTTCTCTCTGCCTTACCCTTGCCCTGCATCCTCTTGTCTTTCTCCTTAACTCCACTGGGATTTGACGTGTTATTTCGCTGAAAATCTTGATTTGGGAGAGTTTTAACAGTTGATCACGGTGGTAAACAATTTTTCCGTTGCTATGGATACACATCATAACAAGCAGTGAAAAAAGCCAATATACCAGGAAAAATCTCCCGAATTGCACACCCTTCAAACCAGCATAAAAAATCCTCCAAGAAAAACCTTATCTGACGAATAATGTCGATAAAAAAGACAACTATATTTGAAAAAAACACAAAAGTTAAGGGAGAGCAATCACAAATTGCAGCTACCTAGCAGCGCATTCCAGAATTTTTTTTTTGTTTGTTTATGAATTATACATATATAGCATAATTTGCTTCATCATGTGCTGCACATTGTTGCCAACTTAGCGACTTTGTCGCTATATTTAGCGACTTTTCAGACCCCTCTAGCGACTTATTTTCAAAAAAGCGACTAGCGACAAATCTAGCGACTTTTCCTGGTGATCATGGAGACAGATAAAGTTTATATCGCTCCACCCGTTTATCAGGAGCTGCTTTCCGTCAGCCCCTCCCTTCCCTGTTTCTCGGCACTTACTCACTACTTCCGCTGTTCCTTTGCAGACAGCAGCCCTCCTGAGCCAATAGTATGTGCCCGACCACGCCTCCTCATCTACATTATTTCCCATGATGCCTTGTGGGCACAACTGGGTCTTCTTTGCACCATGACTCAAACGTGTATGTCAGCTCTTTAGTACCTTGTAAATTAGCATTACTTTATGTCAAAAATAAATGAGAGGTGCATAGTAGAGGTTTTGCGCATGCGTATGAGTATGATACTAAGTTGATGATGTCATTTGGCGACTTCTGGCGACTTTTGGGTCAGCCAATAGCGACTTCTCTTCTCGAAGAGTTGGCAACACTGGTGCTGCAAAGCCCAGAATGAGGCTGCAAGCGGGGCAGAGATCCATCCGAGGTCCGCAGGTTATGTGCTTGGATCTTGTATATTAATTTATTTTACTTCTGTTTTCCCAAATTCCTAATCGAATTTGAGGCTGTGCATAAATCACACCGCATTTCTCCAAACTAGGTCTATTATTCACAGAGATCCACAGAAACCCCACTAAAAACTGGTGTGCTGCCAGAGAGAGTGGGGAAATATCCTTAACAATAATAATAAGATAATAATAAATTATCTTACCTGTTTTAGAAAGTGGTCGCTGTAAACTTTGGCATTGTTAGACTCTGCTCCTACCAACCAAGGCGGAGGTTTAAAATCCACATTTTGCAGCCTTGTTTTGTCAGTTTTCCACATTTTTCAACTTTGTTAACAACAGTTTTAGGTACTCCAAAAAAAAAAAGTATCCTTTTCTCTGATAGCGTGATTGGAGCTGCTATAAACTGCAGACACAGAGGGGTTTTCCACACAGATATTACAGGCGACTTTCCTTCTGGCCCTCCGTCTGCATTTCGTGCTAGAGTCTTATGAACGTGACGTATGGTGCAAGCAACCTATTAAAGAGGCTAGCTTACATAGGCTATGCTGTCAAATGTATAAAAATAACGCAGAAGTAGAGGAACTTTCAGCCGCAGGTGACGGAGGCGGAGGTCGCCGGCAGGTGGATGAGGGGAGACCCGCGGCGGACCCTGGTGGGGGGTAAGAAGTGATGAACTACTCTACCTGGGTTTGATATAAATCAAGTTCAAGTTCAAGTTCACTTTATTTCTAAAGCACTCTTACTCTGACAAAGACAGATCAAGGTGCTTTACAACAATAAGACATAATAAAAAATAAAAAATAAACAGCAGAAGAATCTAAAAAAACAGTAAAAACAA
>JALJCO010001128.1:0-11399 GCA_023101725.1 Atherinomorus stipes
TGGCTCCGAGCCCTCCTTTCTTTTTCATTAGCAGAAGCATTTTAAACTCCACTCTTGGTTTTGATCCCTCCCACATAAAACCTACTCAATATCAAATCCCATTTAGCAAACTGTGTGATGGGAATTGAAACTTGTAGAGAGATAAATAAATACAGTAACTGGGGTAAGATATTCATTTTTATTACTTCTATTCTGAAACTAAAATCCAAGACAAGGTTTGTCCATTTTGCCAGATCTCTCTGTATTAGATCATTTATTTTTCTGTAGTTAGCCTCGTATAGATTACTGAGTTCCCGTGTCACATAAATTCCTAAACATTTTATTTGTTTTGAGTCCCATGCTAGTTTATATTTTTGTCTGATCAGATCAGCTGGTCAATAATTATACATAGGACTTGAGTCTTGGAAATGTTTAATCTATAGCCAGATTTTTCGGCCAAAGTCTTTTAAGATATTTAAGAGTTTAGGGAATGTTCGATCAGGATTCTGGAGATATACAATTACATCATCTGCAAAGAGACTTATTCTTTGTTCTTCATTAGACACGGTTATTCCTTTAAGGTCAGATGTTTGTCTGCATGCTGGGCCAGAGGCTCAATAAACAGGGCAAAGAGGGCGGGCTTAAACAACAGCCCTGCCTACCTCCCATGAAGAGCTCAAAGCTGTCAGTCAAGCCACCATTTACTTTAATTCTTGCTATCGGCTTACGGTATAAGGCTTTGTATGCACTTAATAATAGCATCATTAAATCCCAATCTTTTGAAACAGCAAAAAGGTAATTCCAGGAGATTCTATCAAAGGCCTTTTCAGCATCTAGGCTTACGTAATGCTGTTGAGATTTTTTTTTTTTTGACTTCATAAATTACATGAAGAGTTCAGCATATATTGTCTTGGGCTTGGCACCCTTTCATAAATCCTGTCTGGTCTTCATCCACCAAGTCGGGTAGGAAAAGCTCTAGCCTTTTTGCTATTATTGAGGTAAAAATTTTATAATCAACGTTTAGGATATGACTCACAGCACTCCCTGTTTTTCCCTTTTTTGAGTATATCTGATATAATAGCCTTTCTCCATGAGGGGGGCACTTTGAGTGTTTAAGTGTCCAATTGAATGAGTCTAACAGTAAGGGAGCCAAGTCCTCTTTAAAGACTTTGCTCCATTCGTTAGGATAGCCATCACTCCCTGGACTTTTATTGTTTTTAAGTCTGCTGATTGCTTGATCTATTTCTACTTTGGTAATAGGTTTGAATAGTACCTCATTCTGGGTGGTACCTATAGAAGGGAGATCTAATTTGGTCAAATAATCTTCGATTTTCCTTTTTCCTCTGCTTGTTCTGAATGATTATGCAACGTTTTGTAATAAGCTAGAAAAATATCTTTAATTTTCCCTGGATCATAATTTAACTCTCCAGTAGTTTGATCTCTGATTTTACTAATTGAGTTTCTCATTTGTTGTGATCTTATACGTTTTGCCAATATTCTTGTTGCCTTTGGGCCTGATTCATAAAAGGTTTGTTTTGTGAATCTTAGTCTTTTTTTTCAATCTCTTCTTTGGCTAAATCGGAAAGTGGGTTTCTTATATCTTTTATACTTTCAGCCGGAGCTTCACCTTGTCTGAATGCTGTGTTTTTTTATTGCGCCTTAATTGTTCTTCTAAATTGACCTGTGTTGACCTCTCCATTTAATTAATATGTGTAGTTCTTGATATTAAATTTATATTTCACTTTTAAAGCAGTTTATCTGCCTTGTTTGATATTCTTTTCAGCACAACAGTTTGATTTACCTACATTTTTTTTATTTGACACACTGTATTAACACGGCCTTAAACTACACAAAAAACAGAAAATCTGAGTAGAAAAAAGGTTTTTCCATTGTGAAAAGCACAAACTTGTTTCATGAACCATTTTTATAACTTAAAATGCAAATATGAGTAGTTTTCAAATATTTGCAAAAATTTGGCTATCAAAAGAGATTAAAAAATAATTTAAATCAAAATGCAGCAGTCTAAAGTGTTTTTTTCAAAACTATTTACAAAACAATCAGTTATCACCAAAAAAGATGCCACAAAGATTAATTGCTCCAACCAAAAACAGTTCCTGTCCATCACAAGACAGAGAGGACATCACAGGTCTGGTGTCTCCAGGATTGTTAGTCCTCCCATCCACCAGGAGGCAGCCCTACAATCTGCTTTTTGGTGAATTTCAGTTACTTCCACCACCTCCCCTTCTTCCTCAACAACCAAATGCACCATGTTGTAACATCATTTACATGACTGTGATATCAACTGGAAAACCAGGTTGTACATTTTATATCCTAATTCCGGTTGTATTTGGTCTATCGATTTAAAAAGTGGTTCATAGTTTGAAGTCTTATCTATCCAAAGAAGTTAAAAAGGTATCTCTACGTCGCTGTGTTTAGCTGCAAAGTCATCTTAAATCGGACATCCAATCTTGACGCACAAGATCACCAGCGCATCCGTCAGCCCCAGAGGGTTAATTTGAGTCAGGTGTGCTGAAGCAGGAAAATACTGTAAGCCTGCAGGACAACAGCCCTTCAGCACCGGTTTGACACCCCTGCTATAATCCCACATGACACTAGAAAAACACTTCACAGGATCGTCAGGATTCAGTTGATTCACTTCAAACTTAGATAATTGGTACAGTCGTTGTCCAGAGCAGGAAAAATGGGAAAAAAAAAAAAAAAATCCAAGAAACTGTGACACTGAGGATCTCTTTACCGACCGGATGAACCTCTCCCAACCTTCTCTGTGGTGAAAACTGCTGGCGGATCAAAACACAAATAAACTTTCCAGTGTGTCTCAGTCTTGTTGCTGCTCCCTTGATCCATTTCTTCAGCTGACCGAAGTTGGTGCCATTGTCTGAATACATTCCTCTGACTCGTCCTCTTCTTGCAGGAGGCCCTCTGATTGGAGACATGCATCAGCGTCGAGTGAGAGATGTCTCTTACAGATGACACGTTCAGACAAGAGGGGATCCAGACTGCCTCTCCGTACGGGCCTCTTGAATGAAGCTACGCACCTTTCCTCTCCGATAACCCGTCATTCAACCAGCCAAGGATTTATACTCTGCAACGTCCATCCTCATATTTATAAAAGGAGCATTATAAGCTACAGTAAAACTAGGGAAAGAACAGGAGTACCCAGTATTGGGCCTCATGCAACAACATGTTCGTATTTGTTTCATATCTTTCTCTTACTTTCTCTCCTACCGTGGACTGCTACCAGTGTGCCACATCAGAGTTAACAAACGTTCTCTACTTCAGATAAATACGTAAATGATCCTCGTAAACATGATGCATTCCACCTGTGCCTACGTAAGCGCATGTTCATGAGAATTGTAAGTCTGCATAAGTACCGCCCCGATAACTCCATATAAGGACACGACTTTCCATGCTTGTCAGAAGGTGTTAATTATGAAAAATGGCATAGAAGGCGGAGAAGATAAACTTTCCCAGTTCAGTTCCGTAACCATCAAGAGGCTGCACCTGTACATCTGGACGCGGTCGGTCCTGCACCTGTACATCGGGACCCGGTCGGTCCTGCACCTGTACATCGGGACCCGGTCGGTCCTGCACCTGTACATCGGGACCCGGTCGGTCCTGGACCTGTACATTTGGACCCGGTCGGTCCTGGACCTGTACATCGGGACCCGGTCATTCCTGGACCTGTATATCTGGACCCTGTCGGTCCTGCACCTGTACATCGGGACCCTGTCATTCCTGGACCTGTATATCTGGACCCGGTCGGTCCTCCACCTGTACATCTGGACCCAGTCAGTCCTGGACCTGTACATTTGGACCCGGTCGGTCCTGCACCAGTACATCTGGACCCGGTCGGTCCTGCTCCTGTACATCGGGACCCGGTCGGTCCTACACCTGAACATCTGGACCCGGTCCGTCCTGCACCGGTATATCGTGACCCGGTCATTCCTGCACCTGTACATCAGGATCCGGTCGGTCCTGGACCTGTACATCTGGTCCTGGACCTGTATATCTGGACCCTGTCAGTCCTGCACCTGTACATCTGGACTGGGCTTGTCCTGCACCTGTACATCTGGTCCCAGAGCAGTAAATCTGGACGCGGTTAGTCCCAGCCTGTAAATCTGGTCCTGGACCTGTATATCTGGACCCTGTCAGTCCTGGACCTGTACATCTGGATCCGGTCGGTCCTGCACCTGTACATCTGGTCCTGGACCTGTATATCTGGACCCTGTCAGTCCTGCACCTGTACATCTGGACCCGGTCGGTCCTGCACCTGTACATCTGAACCCGGCTGGTCCTGGACCTGTACACCTGGACAGGTTGGTCCTGCACCTGTACATCTGGACGCGGCTGGTCCTGGACCTGTATATCTGTACCCAGTCAGTCCTGGACCTGTACATCTGGACAGGTTGGTCCTGCACCTGTACATCTGGACGCGGCTGGTCCTGGACCTGTTTATCTGGACCCTGTCAGTCCTGCACCTGTACATCTGGACAGGTTGGTCCTGGACCTGTATATCTGGACCCAGTCAGTCCTGGACCTGTACATCTCGACGCGGATGTTCCTGGACCTGTACATCTGGACGCTGTCGTTCCTGCACCTGTACATCTGGTCCCAGACCAGTACATCTGGACGCGGTTGGTCCGGGACCTGTACATCTGGTCCTGGACATGTATATCTGGACCCTGTCAGTCCTGGACCTGTACATCTGGTCCTGGACCTGTATATCTGGACCCTGTCAGTCCTGCACCTGTACATCTGGTCCTGGACCTGTATATCTGGACGCGGTTGGTCCCGGACCTGTACATCTGGTCCTGGACCTGTATATCTGGACCCTGTCAGTCCTGGACCTGTACATCTGGTCCTGGACCTGTATATCTGGACCCTGTCAGTCCTGCACCTGTACATCTGGTCCTGGACCTGTATATCTGGACGCGGTTGGTCCCGGACCTGTACATCTGGTCCTGGACCTGTATATCTGGACCCTGTCAGTCCTGGACCTGTACATCTGGTCCTGGACCTGTATATCTGGACCCTGTCAGTCCTGCACCTGTACATCTGGTCCTGGACCTGTATATCTGGACCCTGTCAGTCCTTCACCTGTACATCTGGACCCGGTCGGTCCTGCACTGGTACATCTGAACGCGGTTGGTCCTGGACCTGCATATCTGGACCCAGTCAGTCCTGGACCTGTACATCTGGACAGGTTGGTCCTGCACCTGTACATCTGGTCCTGGACCTGTATATCTGGACCCTGTCAGTCCTGCACCTGTGCATCTGGACCCGATCCGTCCTGCACCTGTACATCTGGACGCGGTTGGTCCTGGACCCGTATACCTGGACCCAGTCAGTCCTGGACCTGTACATCTGGACGCGGATGGTTCCGGACCTGTACATCTGGACTTGGTCGGTTCCGGCACCTGTGCATTTGGACAGAGTTGGTCCTGGACCTGTATATCTGGACCCAGTCAGTCCTGGACCTGTACATCTGGACTTGGTCGGTCCGGCACCTGTGCACTTGGACGCAGCTGGTCCTGGACCTGTATATCTGGACCCAGTCAGTCCTGGACCTGTACATCTGGACTTGGTCGGTCCGGCACCTGTGCATTTGGACCCAGTCAGTCCTGGACCTGTACATCTGGACTTGGTCGGTCCGGCACCTGTGCATTTGGACCCAGTTGGTCCTGGACCTGTACATCTGGACCCGGTCGGTAAGTTCATCACTCTACAATGTTCGTATTTGTTTAACCAGCTGCTGCAGCGACGTACCAACAACATGTCCAAGAACCTCTTTTGGTTAAACAATATCCATTTTTCAATCAGAGTTCGAGAACTCTTCGTATGTGTTTTGTTTAATTGCCCTCAGTGTCCTCAGTGTAAAAGAACTGTAACCGTGGCAACCGGAAGTCCATAGCAGAAACTAGCAGACATGGCTGCTGCCATGACCATCTGTGAAACTTCTCTATAAGCTAAATTATGTTCCCCTTGCCACAATAGAGAGGATAGGTTACAATTCTCGTAGTCTCTCGCCAACTAAGTGTGCGTCGGTGCTGGTCACGTGTATTTGGCGCCTCCTGATTGGTGCCACCAAATTTCGTAGATTTGCATTACAGGTAAGTCAGTTGTTTGAAGGGAGCTAGAATATACATATAAATTACATTATAAATTACAAATATGGATGAATGAAGAAAAATAACTGAAGTTTTTATGAGGAAATAACACACTAACATGGCTAATAGCTTATAAAAGTCCATTTTTCATTTTAGGGTTCCTTCATTAACTTGCACGGTTAATTAACCAACAATTTAATTTAGGCACCTGCAAGTTGAAGCAAAAGGATCTTTCTTCTGATGATAAAACATAAGTGCATCCTTAGAATAACCAGTGTCAAGCTGTGGTCGTACCTCTCAAGCTTGCAGAGTCAGAATCTTGGTTGTTGTCAAACACAGGACAGTAGTCTCCGTAGAAATCTGCATAAAGTCCTTCTTCATCTCCTCTGACGGAGCCCACAGATGACGAGGACTTCAAAGAGGACTGGCTCTGGCTCAGCTTGGAGCAGAGAACCAGGTTGCTCAGCTCCACCTCTGGCTTCTGCACTGTTGTCCCCGACTCAACTTGAGATGCCGTCTGGGCTCCTGAACCCATGGAGCTGCCCCCGGGGGAACCCCTCATGTCTGCCCAGGAACAGACGAGGAGAGACAGAGACAGAGAGGATGATAATCACAGCCTGGACCCAGACAGCAGCGTGATTCATGTACGCATGGTGAAATCAGAGAGGAGACACTGGAGAGGAACAACGGAGAAACATGGTCTCACCTGCATCACTGTTCTCTAGTGACTGGTCCTCCTCAGACACTTTTAGGAAGACCTCCTCTAAGGTGGTGTCCATCACTCCAAAGCTGGTTAGAGAAAGGCTGTTCAAGCTGTGCTCTAAAGCCTGTAAACATCAAAACCAGAGGAGACGTGTCAATGCCAGAGGAGACATGTCACCGCCAGAGGAGACACATCATCACCACCAGAGGACACACGTCCCCGCCGGAGGAGACGCATCATCACCACCAGAGGAGACACATCATCGCCAGAGAAGACACATCATCACCACCAGAGAAGACACATCATCACCACCAGAGGAGACACATCACCGCCAGAGGAGACACATCATCATCACCAGAGGAGACACATCATCACCACCAGAGGAGACACATCATCACCACCAGAGGACACACGTCACCGCCGGAGGAGACGCATCATCACCACCAGAGGAGAACACATCATCGCCAGAGAAGACACATCATCACCACCAGAGAAGACACATCATCACCACCAGAGGAGACACATCACCGCCAGAGGAGACACATCATCATCACCAGAGGAGACACATCATCGCCACCAGAGGAGACACATCATCACCACCAGAGGCGACACGTCACCACCAAAGGACACATGTCACCAGAGGAGGCATGTCACCACCAGGAGAGACGCGTCACCAGAAAGGACACGTCACCACCAGAGAAGAAACGTCACCACCAGGGGAGACCCGAGGAGACGCTCCACCACCAGAGGACACACGTCACCGCCAGAGGAGACACATCACCACCAGAGGAGACACATCACTGCCAGACACGTCACATCATCAACACCAGAGGAGACACGTCACCGCTAGGGGAGACACGTCACCGCCAGAAAAGACACGTCACCACCAAAGGGGACACATCATCAACACCAGAGGAGACACGTCACCGCCAGAGAAGACACATCACCACCACCAAAGGAGACACATCATGACCACCAAAGGAGACACACATCACCACCGGAGGAGACACATCACCACCAGAGAAGACACATCATCACCACCAGAGAAGACACATCATCACCACCAGAGGAGACACATCACCGCCGGAGAAGACACATCATCACCACCAGAGAAGACACATCATCACCACCAGAGGAGACACATCACTGCCAGAGAAGACACATCATCACCACCAGAGAAGACACATCATCACAACCAGAGGAGACACATCACCGCCAGAGAAGACACATCATCAACAGCAAAGGAGACACATCACCACCGGAGGAGACACATCACCGCCAGAGGAGACACATCTTCAACACCAGAGGAGACACATCATCACCACCAGAGGAGACACGTCACCACCAAAGGAGACACGTCACCACCAGAGGAGCCACATCACCACCAGAGGGGACACATCATCATCAGAGGAGACACATCATCACCAGAGGAGACACATCATCACCGCCAGAGGAGACACGTCACCACTAAAGGAGACACGTCACCACCAGAGGAGCCACATCACCACCAGAGGGGACACATCATCGTCAGAGGAGACACATCATCACCAGAGGAGATGCATCACCGCCAGAGGAGACACGTCACCATCAGGAGAGACGCGTCAGCAGAGGGACACGTCACCACCAGAGTAGGAATGTCACCACCGGGTGGGGAGCGAGGAGACGCGTCACAACCAGAGAAGACAGGTCACCAGAGGAGACACGTCACCACCAGAGGAGACGTGAGGAGACGCGTCACCACCAGAGGAGAAACGTGACCACCAGAGGAGACACATCATCAACACCAGAGGAGACACGTCACCGCCAGAGAAGACACATCATCACCACCAGAGAAGATGCATCATCACCACCAGAGAAGACACATCATCACCACCAGAGAAGACACATCCTCCCCACCAAAGGAGACACATCACCACCGGAGGAGACACGTCACCGCCAGAGGAGACACATCATCAACACCAGAGGAGACACATCAACACCACCAAAGGCGACACGTCACCACCAAAGGCGACACGTCACCACCAAAGGAGACACATCACCACCAGAGGAGCCACATCACCACCAGAGGGGACAAATCATCGTCAGAGGAGACGCATCATAACCAGAGGAGAGGCATCACCGCCAGAGGAGACACATCACCACCAGAGGAGGCACGTCACCATCAGGAGAGACGCGTCATCAGAAAGGACACGTCACCACCAGAGTAGACACGTCACCACCAGAGGAGACGTGAGGAGACGCGTCACCACCAGAGGAGAAACGTGACCACCAGAGGAGACACATCATCAACACCAGAGGAGACACCGCCACCGCCAGAGAAGACACATCATCACCACCAGAGAAGATGCCATCATCACCACCAGAGAAGACACATCATCACCACCAGAGAAGACACATCCTCCCACCAAAGGAGACACATCACCACCGGAGGAGACACGTCACCGCCAGAGGAGACACATCATCAACACCAGAGGAGACACATCAACACCACCAAAGGCGACACGTCACCACCAAAGGCGACACGTCACCACCAAAGGAGACACATCACCACCAGAGGAGCCACATCACCACCAGAGGGGACAAATCATCGTCAGAGGAGACGCATCATAACCAGAGGAGAGGCATCACCGCCAGAGGAGACACATCACCACCAGGGAGGAGGCACGTCACCATCAGGAGAGACGCGTCATCAGAAAGGACACGTCACCCACCAGAGTAGAAACGTCACCACCAGGGGAGAAGCGAGGAGACACGTCACCACCAGAGGGGAGACGTGAGGAGACGCGTCACCACCAGAGGAGAAACGTCACCACCAGAGGAGACACATCATCAACAGCAGAGGAGAAACGTCACCGCCAGAGAAGACACATCATCACCACCAGATCAGACACATCATCACCACCAGAGAAGACACATCATCACCACCAGAGGAGACACGTCACCACCAAAGGAGACACGTCACCACCAGAGGAGCCACATCACCACCAGAGGGGACACACCATCATCAGAGGAGACACACATCATCACCAGAGGAGACACATCATCACCGCCAGAGGAGACACGTCACCACCAAAGGAGACACGTCACCACCAGAGGAGACACATCACCACCAGAGGGGACACATCATCGTCAGAGGAGACACATCATCACCAGAGGAGACACATCATCACCAGAGGAGATGCATCACCACCAGAGGAGACACGTCACCATCAGGAGAGACGCGTCAGCAGAGGGACACGTCACCACCAGAGTAGGAATCACCACAGGGGGGAGAAGCGAGGAGACGCGTCACAACCAGAGAAGACAGGTCACCAGAGGAGACACGTCACCACCAGAGGAGACGTGAGGAGACGCGTCACCACCAGAGGAGAAACGTGACCACCAGAGGAGACACATCATCAACACCAGAGGAGACACGTCACCGCCAGAGAAGACACATCATCACCACCAGAGAAGATGCATCATCACCACCAGAGAAGACACATCATCACCACCAGAGAAGACACATCATCACCACCAAAGGAGACACATCACCACCGGAGGAGACACTTCACCGCCAGAGGAGACACATCATCAACACCAGAGGAGACACATCATCACCACCAAAGGCGACACGTCACCACCAAAGGAGACACGTCACCACCAGAGGAGCCACATCACCACCAGAGGGGACAAATCATCGTCAGAGGAGACACATCATCACCAGAGGAGATGCATCACCGCCAGAGGAGACACGTCACCACCAGAGGAGGCACGTCACCATCAGGAGAGACGCGTCATCAGAAAGGACACGTCACCACCAGAGTAGAAACGTCACCACCAGGGGAGAAGCGAGGAGACACGTCACCACCAGAGGAGACGTGAGGAGACGCGTCACCACCAGAGGAGAAACGTCACCACCAGAGGAGACACATCATCAACAGCAGAGGAGAAACGTCACCGCCAGAGAAGACACATCATCACCACCAGAGGAGACACATCATCACCACCAGAGAAGACACATCATCACCACCAGAGGAGACACATCACCACCAGAGAAGACACATCACCACCACCAAAGGAGACACATCACTACCGGAGGAGACACATCATCACCAGAGGAGACACATCATCAACACCAGAGGAGAAACATCATCACCACCAGAGGAGACACGTCACCGCCAGAAAAGACACGTCGCCACCAGAGGAGCCACATCACCACCAAAGAAGACACATCATCGTCAGAGGAGACACATCATCCCTAGAGGAGACACATCATCACCAGACGAGACGCATCACTGCCAGAGGAGACACGTCACCACCAGGAGAGATGCGTCTTCAGAAGGGACACGTCACCACCAGAGGAGAAATGTCACCAGGGGAGAGGCGAGGAGATGCGTCACCACCAGAGAACACAGGTCACTCCAGAGGAGACACGTCACCACCAGAGGAGACGCGGGGATGACGCGTCACCACCAAAGAGACGGGTCACCGCCAAAAAAGAAACATCACCACCAGAGGAGACACATCATCATCAGAGGAGACGCATCACCGTCAGAAAGGAGATGTATCACCGCCAGAGGAGACACGTCACCACCAGAGGAGACATG
>JALJCO010001129.1:0-20191 GCA_023101725.1 Atherinomorus stipes
TTATCCAAGATTGCCAACCCTAGCTTAATGTTGACTACACTGTAAAAACAAGGCAAACCTTTTACAGCGGTGATATTCCAGCAGGGCACCAGGACAACACTGTCAGCAAGAGAAAAACTGTTAAATTCCAGCATAAAAATAAAGTTCATGCTAGGGATGTTTGATATTGGCTTTTTTTTTTTTCTTTTTTTTTACTGATATCCGATATTAACCGATGCCAATATATGCAGACAGCTATGACAGACAACTGTATTCTGCTCTGAGAGCAAAGATCCCAAAATAGCCTTAACTCAGCCAGAGGAGTTAATTTTGGACATCTGGCTGCCAGATATCAGATACTAGCAGGTATTATATACTACCATACCAGTGTTTCCCACAGGATTTTAGGAGACTGTGGTGGGAGGGTCTCAGATTCTCCCTCCGCATTTTCAAGCCCAGCGCATCTCTTTAGTGCATTTTGTTCGCTGTTTACAAACGTTGGTAAATAAGAATTTACTGATATTTTATGTTATATACTACTAGATACTTTTTATATTTATATTCATATACACCAACACATCCTCAACTACACTGACCAACTTCCTCTTTCTCTTCGTGTTGTCACGATACCTGAAATTCAGAAGTCAATACCAATACCAGTTAATTTTCCATGGTACTCGATACCAAATTGATACCATGGTCCTCCCCCCAAATAAGTCTGCAATATATCCACCTTTATTAAATTATTTACGTCTTTACAAGGTAAAAAAAAAAAAAAAAACTGAACAGATCAATAAAATCTTCCTGCAGTGGCATTTTGCCTTCAAGTATTTACAACAAACGTGCTTTTGTAACTATAATGAATAAAGTTTTATCAATCACGAACAAATAAATAGAAGACTATATAAATACAATAATAAAATAGGTCTGCAATGGCATGAAGCCTTCATGTATTTGAAAGAAAACAAACATTGTGTTCAATGCTTTTTATCAGCCCTGAAAATGCCAACAGACACAGATCTGAACATTTGTATGAAACCTCATGAACAAAGTTTCAACAAACACAACGGGAAGTTATCGGATAAAAGATAACAGCACACACGTGTGAGAACATCCACTTGGAGTGAAGCAGTGTTGGACTGTCTGTTGATTCATAGTCATGATGATGATGGATCACCCTCCAGAAAAATTATAAATAATTATCTATGAGTTTAATATATGATCTTCAAAGCCTTATTACCAATTCAAGCGCGCTGAATTAGTAGCGCCGCAGTTTTATTTCAAACCCCGCAACTAACGTGTTCTCATCGTGGAAAGATGCGGGATGTCTGACAGCTGGCGTGGGATGATGCGTGGAGGTTGGAGCGGAGCACTCCGGCCGCATGTGGGCGGCTGGGATTAGGAACGGAGGCTGGGATTAGGAACGGAGGCTGGGATTAGGAACGGAGGCCCCCCAATCCTAAATGATTCTGGAGGAAACATTTATGGCTCCTTGTTGCTCTTTATTACCAACGAGATGAGGCGGAGCAGCAGCCCCGCTGTGCTCTGAGGAGACGTCTGAACTGAACTGTTTGGCGGATGAACCCCAGCTCATCCCTCCGGTACCATGAAAATATAGCTGGTACCGACAGTATAATGCTGGTAGCGACGGTACTGAAGTACTGAGTGCTGTGACCACACCCTTTCTCTGCTGTCAAACTCACCTGCTGTCCCTCTGTCGGGGGGGGCTGCTCGGGTGAACAGCATAATGCATAACGGCAGAGGGATGAGATAAATGGCGCGAGCGGCAGCGGGAGAATAGCGGGGAATCAGCACCATGGGGCGCATAAAGTTCGACTCGGTTTGGCTGGTTAGAAGTTGACTGGCTTGATGACATCATCAACATGGCCTCCTGCTCCATCATCCAGCTTGATTGCGCCTCTCTGTGTGGACGCAGACGTCCCGCTCCGCTCACGCATGTGGCTCTGCTGTCAATGCAATCTGATCTGATGGCTCGCGCCAAAATACATCTAGAAAAGACCGACGTCTATGGACGTGACCTGTGCGTGCCAGTGTGCATGCGCTCTGTTGCTCTCGCTTGCTCAAAGGCAGGAGGAGAGTAGCTACAGCTGTACACTGCAGAACTATGACCGGCTGGTTTGACTATTTTCTCTCTCTTTTTTAAAAACATATAGGGTCATAGGAGACTGTGGCGGCTCCGAGTGAGACTGTGGCGGGCCGCCACAGTCTCATTAATTAATGGGAAACACTGCATACAGTATATCAGGTACTAGCAGGTATTAGCCAACTTGTGGCTAATTCTAATGTTTCTGACAACTTGGTAACTTTACCAACAACTTAAAACCAGACATGTTATAAGCAGCTTCAAAGCAAGTCAGTCTGTAGCAGCAGCAGCTCTATAGTCACATGACTCTGAAAGGAATGCTGGGAAATGAAGTTTTTCCACAATAACAGCGACTTTTCTACACGCTGGACCGCTGCTACTGGAACTAGATCTTGTGAGATTTCGTTAAAAATTTCGGTCCGAAAAAAACGATACTGACATTTTTCAATATCACATCTTATTGCCAATATTGTCCTTTAATATCAGACATCCCGAGTTCATACCTTTACTTTAACATTAGATCTTTTGTCTTATTGGGCTTTTTAATGTTTAATGAAAGATGTTAGCAGACATCATTTCACTTTATTACCTGTTAGAGAACTTTACCCGAGTCTTCCAGCCCAAAGTTCACCTCTTTGTCCCCTAAGCAGTACTACATGTGTTTACTATGTAGCAGAGTACAGAAAGTACAGAAGTATACATACAGACTAACTGTATCTAAGTTTAATTTAGCCGTTAAACTATTTTTAGTTATATGTTAGTGAAATTATGATAAATTTGAAAATGTACTATAGCAATATTTATGTTTAAAATGAAATTTCCTATAAAAGTATAGAAATTTTTACATATTTTTACAGTATGTTTTGTTTTTACGGTATTTTATGTTGAACATGAAAGTTCCAGTCTGTTTCCATAGTTGTATTCCCCCATATTTTTGAAAATACAGAAACAAACTGTAGTATAACAGATATTTTTTAACAGTGTAGTTTTCCAGCTTCCATCACATAAAACATCCCTATGCAAAAAAGATACCATCTCCATGTCCGACCATAGAGTTTGCAATAATGAGGTGATGCTCGGTGCATGCACAAGGCTGGAGTGTCTGTACATCCTCTCACATTCATACAGCCGCTGAAGCAGTGGGACTCTGGACCTTTATTTTTTCAGAACAAGATTTACTTAAAGGTGCAGTGGATGATGTTTTCCAGGAGCATTTTTTTTACTAAATTGCTTAAAGAAACCCTTCAGATCCCAATTGCAGCTAATTACTTAAAAGGCCTCCTTCCACTGAAAACCCGTTTAACTTGCTCCTTCTGAAATACGGAGGTTTCCCCTTGTTTACTTACACATGCTGACTTGCTACGTTGTGTTCCCCCCAGTCGGCTGTGCTTCCTCATCACAGAAACAATACGAAGAAAAGAGCGAATCGGGAACAGCCTTGCACTTCTACGTAACATTGCAAATAGCGTATCCCACGTGGGGTTTCTATCTGTCCATTGGAAGGCAGGTAACCCTCCACTACACTGAAAGGAAAGACGGAGAGTAACTCGGAGTTGAAAGCTAATTAGCTAACTGTTTGCTAGCATGGCGGAACAAACTTGTTTGTCGGCTCTATTTCCTGTCTGTGGAAATAAGAGCGGAGGGCGGAGCTTCCTTCATACACTGATGGCAGGCAGCCAATCAGACGGAAATTCATGAGAAGGACCCGGAAAAGCCTGCCGTTGGACCACAGCCCTCTTCAGTATACAAATACAGCTGGATACTAAGCAACCAGAGGTTTTTATAAACAGAAACGTGCAGAATGCATTCAATAATAATGGAGAACACAGAAATATTAATGAAATGACCACGGGAAGTACAACTTTAAATGTTTTGACAAAAACAAGTCCCTGTGGAATGGACAGGACTGAAAAAACACCATCCAATACTTTTTACAAGCCCGTTCGTAATTATTGACTTGGTGATGTCTATCAAGCTCAACTGCTGCTTGTGCACCTCTTAATGCATCCCACAATATAAACAAACATGGCCAACACACTCCTACTATCTGTGCAGCTATTTGCCCCTATAATCCACCAAAAAGAAAAAAAATGGATGTGGATCAAGTTGTGGAGGCATCAACGTTTGCAGTGCGGACTTTTTACACCGCAGGAGTTGGAGGTGAACCAATAATACGTTTAGAAATACGGATCATCATCTGTTGCAAGCAAACAAACTATCCACTCCAGAGGCGTGGCTTCGGGGGGAGGGCGGAGTCTTTTGAAAAGGGCGTTTGGACTTCTGAAATGTGTTTTGAAATGCATCTTGCTGGAACTGTGTTTCTAGGATCTCCAACCTCTTAAAGGGATATTGTGTAAGTTCTCCTGTTATTTATTCACAAAAACTGATTATTTGGTTTAAAAGTGTTTTTTCATTAATCAGTAATCACTCCCATCAACAAACTGAAGTGCTCCTCTAAGTTCTAAATTTGGCGTTGAGCGTCGAGCGGGTCGGCTCGGTGGAGGCTGCCATGTCGTATCGCCATGTTTTTGCGTTCAGGAGAAGCGTGACAGTAGGAAAACACAGAAACTCACCGGACACACCGGAGTTTTCAGCTCAGTTCGAGGTAATGCCTTTGAAAAGTCACCGCGCTGCAGTGGGGAGAAACTAGCGTCTCACTGATGCTGCGTTCACGTGCAGTCGGGCAGACGGCCGTTGGTAACAAACCAGATGTCATTTTAATCAATGAAGCCAAGCGAAAGACGGTAAAACATGGGTCAGGGAAAACAATACGACATCGCCATGACAACAAATCAGATGTGGACTGATGTCACTGTAACTGACGGACCACATCTTCACATAGAGGCCGGTGATAACTTTACATGCATGGGCTGTCGTCGGTCTGCCGGTTTCACGCGAATGCAGCATGAAAAGTACGAGGGAGCTGCTCCCGATTACGCAATGTCCCTTTAACAAGGTGATTTTCAGCCAATTTCAATTTCTTGCTGGTGTTGTTGGAGTCTGTCCCAGTCTGTTCACTGGTTTTCCAGTGAACGATTAACAATGTCTCCATGCATGAGGGAACTGCATTCTGACTGATCACAAATAAAAAAAGGCTTGCCTTTCGCCATATACACACATTATATTATATATTCAACAGTGAGTTTCGGCAAGCGATTTGCTTGGCCAAGAGACTGTCAAAATGTGACGATACTGGAGTACATCAGCACGGTTTGTGCACTCTGCTACATTAACGAGCTTGCTATGAGCCAGTCATGGAGCAAACAGCTCATCATTCCGGGTCAGCAGACAGCCTAGAAAAGGAATTGCCATCCTTGGAATGCATATTGGAACATCCAAATACATGAATGTACTGTACTGCTTTCTATTTATGTATTTTCAAGGCAAAATGCTAGCTACAGTATAGCAGCTGCGCCTGTAGCAGGAAGCCTGCTTCCTTTATCTTTATGCCACCCATGAATGTTGCTGACGCGCCTGTCATGTCATCACGAACTTGCTAGAACTTCGCATACCAGTCACATTGGGGCTGGTGATCATTTACAATGGAGTCTGAAAAAGGTTGTATTCTACTTGCAATATAAACAGCCATCCAGATCTGGACTAAACCAGTTTCATGTCACTTTTCCCTGCAGTGTAAACACAGTCCGAGAGACTCGGCCTCTCTGAAATGCTCCTTTTAAACCCAGTCATGTTACTGACCTGTTCCTAGTTAAACCAGTTAGCAGCAAATGCTCCTCCAGCTGTTACTTTTCCAGCCTTTGTTGCTTCTTTTTACAGAAGTGTTTCTGCCATCAGATTCAAAATTAGAGAAAATTTTACATCAACTCTTTGGTAAAATGTACATTTTACCAACCCTCCCATCCACCTTGGTTAAACTAGAATATTTCCACCGAAAACATCGGAGAAAAATTACAAATTAAAATTGAGAATCCAGAGGCCTGGGGTCATCAGCGCTGCCAAACATTTTAATGAAGTACAAGGTGAATATTTGAGCCTCATTTTCACAAGTTAGCAAAACTTTCTGAAACCTGTCTTCTTCTTGTTTTTGTGGAGAAATCTGTGTGGATGGATCAATGAGAAACGAGCTGAATCATTGTTAAGATGAGTGTGAAATGCCAGAAGTGTAAATGTTTTGAGAAGGCTTTTTGGGGGGTTTAGACTTCTTTGGAGGTTTCTTTGACCCTTCTGTTTGATTTAGACCAGTTTGGCACGACATTAGTTCCATTCACACCTTTTCTTTAATACAAGTTCATTTACTTTGAAGTCCTGTGTTTTTGTTGTTTGCAGCTGAACCTGTGAGAGGATTCCTTTGATCCGTATCAGAGAACATTTGTTCCCACCGGTAAGTGCTTCCAAGTATTCTGGGAGCTTGGGAGGAGCTGTGGCATCGTGCGGGAGGATAAAAGGAGACAGCTCCAGCTCTGAAAGGCATTTCCAGACCGCTCTGACAGACTCTCCACTCCAGCTGCAAATGAATGCATAAAAAATGTAGAAATTGAATTTTTCCAACCTTGAGGGCAGTTATGATGGCATGCACGAGCAGAGAGGAATTTTCACGTCGCATTTGGCATCCAAGGACACAGTCATGGCATGCAGAGCTTTCGTGACATCATGCATAAGCATGTTGCATCTGTGCTGTTTGGTCTGAAGTTTCCATGACAGATTTCCTCCTACACTGTGAATGCTTCCAGGCCACGTGGAATCTGCTTAGCCAGCAAAGTTGTGTAAAAATGGCACATCATCAACTTTAAAATACTGTTAATGGCGAATGAGACACTGACTTCTGCTACTCAGTCCTCCACATTATTTAGAGTTGTCCATCTTGGAATTTATTTTTTATTTATTCTGTGATAACTGACGACAACCTGCACTGAAAGCACAGTCCAGCCCGCAGGCCTGCAAACTGGCATGTATAACACAACTTTAGGTCATCGAGTGGATTCCAGCTTGGATAGTTTTGGATATGAAAGAGGAGCTAGTAGAAGAAATGGTTCTCCACTAAAAAACAACTTTAATGAGGCGTTGCTTCTAACAAGCCAGAACAACCTACACTCACCAGATACTTCATCAGCTACCACGTTCGATTTCTTACCAACACAAATATCAAATCGGCCAATCACACGGCAGCGTCATAATCAAAAAGAGGATTTAATTGACTTTGAGCGTGACATGGTTATTGGTCTGAGTATTTACTGGGATTTTACATCTCTAGGGTTTCCAGAGAATGGTCTGAAGAAGAGAAAATATCCAGTGAGCAGCACTTGTCTGGACCAGAATGCAGCAGAAGACCACACCGGGGTCAACCAAGAACAGGAAACTGAGGATGATGCACCATGTCACAAAGCTCACATCATCTCCACCGGCTTTCTCTAACATGACGATGACTTCCCCGTACTGTACTCCAGTGGCCTCCACAGTCACCAGATCTCAAACAAGTCATACTTGTTTTTAAAAGTGAGTAATCAGGCTTTCCAACGATGTACAACATAACGCCAACTGATACTATTCAAGGAGAGAATTTTAAACTTCTCTAAGTTCATTGAAGTTTGTTTGCATACATACATATGTACATATATATATACATATATGTGTGTGTGTGTGTGTGTGCACTGTATATACAGTCCTCAAAATTATTTGTACCATGCACCATGTCACAAAGCTCACATCATCTCCAATAAGGGTGGGTAAAAATATCAATTTATCGATGAATCCCAATATTTCTCTCTGCACTTCAGTGTCAAACTGACAAATCCTCTGAATCGACTCACCTGCTAGTGTGAATCAATTGCAGCAAAACTCCTTCATTTCACTAATACTTGAGTTGAAAGGCCCATAATTTAGCAGGTTTCTCAGCGATGCCCCCTATCGATGGCTAAACTAGCATCCATCTTCATTGCACCTGTACTGTGATTCACTTCAGCCAGTAAAAGAAAGTATTATCTCGACTCTCGTTCTGTCCCTTCCCCTCTTCCTTTTCTTCTCTTCCTCCAGTAATGTTTCCTTGCGTTTCTTTGTCAAATCCAACATGGTGCACGTTCAAAACACCCGCTGTGTTCATGTCTGGTTCGTATCCGTTTGCTGGTAAGTGACACGGTGCGCAACCAAAATTCGGCTTCTTCGTCATGGCCGCGTCACAGATACAAAAGTTAAATTGTGCAGTTTCCAAACCTCGGGACGCCTCTGGGCAGTGATGGCTTGAAAATGTGCATAACAAATGTTGGTATCTGGATCGTTTGCTGACGGCAGAAGAATCCATAACTATCACTTACAGTGTTTGAATTTGCCGCAACCGTCTTTTTCCTGTATCAAAACTGCGGATGCAGCGTCATTTGACGTCACATCAGCAGGGCAGCGGGGGAATTCGGCCACCGAATTGCAGCGCTTCATGCAGCCTGTTCAAGGCAAAGGAGAGAAACGTGAGGGGGCTCGTTTTTTGGGGTATTTAGCGCTTCATCACCCATAAGTATTAAAAAAAATGGACATGCATTTGGGGTTTTTTTTATTCCTGACTCAAGTCCCTTTAAATAGAATGAACGAACAAGTTCTACTAATAATAATAACAAATTTTATTTATAACGCACTTTACATTTTTGATAAAATCTCAAAGTGCTACAGGATAGGTAGAACTATGACATTACTATTGTCCTGTGAGTTCAGAGTTAACTCTCCGTTAGTTATTGGGGGTTTGTCTGTGCCTCACAGGCTGCTGCGTGCCTCTGATGCGGCAGTACAGCTGAGAAAAGCAGCTCACTAACCAGACACCAACAAACTGCGATCTGCGAAACTCTGAACTCACAGGACAATAGTACTCATTCGTTCGTTCATTGTACTTACAGTATTGATGAAATGAAGGAGTTTTGCTGCAGATAATGCCTTACAGAGACGCTGCCCGTCTCTCCCATTATATAGATGTACGCGGAAGGGCAACTCAATAAAACATCTTCCAAAGGACTCAAAGTGATACAGAAGTTTTACCGGTGAGCAAATACACGTATAAACTCCGAGGATGAAAAAAAAGGAAGTTGTTCTTTAAAATCACTCATTTTAAGTTCAAATCAGCTCCAAACGTTTAACCCTGAAAATGAAACTTTTCAATTTTTGCTGTGCATCATGTCGATATGGAGCAAAATCTGAGGAATGTTGGAGGAACCTGGTTGGATCTATCACACCAGGAATGAAGACGGGGGTCCGATCTGTTCTGGAAGGTAGAGGTGATGAAGTCTACGGTGAGTGTTTGACAATAGCTGATCATTGCAATGTTTACTGATGCTGGAAATATTCAGAACCACATCATGCTGCATCAGATTGAACCCTCAGCTCTGCTCAAATGTCTGTCAGGCTATCGTACAGTCTATAAGAAGAGTCGTACTCACACTTACTCCCAGGACACACATCAATACATCTGATGGGTTTGAGAGTTTCACAAGCTTCAGTGAGACTGTGTTTGAGTCTCAAAGCCACATTTGTCTCTGCATTCAATCATCTTCCACTAATCTGTCTATCAACAAGAGCAAATAAAATCACTACAAGCAAATGCAAGGTAATAAAACCCAACCCCCCTACTTTATTTGTGGATGTTAATTAAATGCTGTCCAGCCATAGTAAGAATTGTCTACCTGGATTTTCACAAGGACAAGAATGGTGACATCCACCTCTGATCTGCAGGGACGTCATAAAGAGTCGGCCAAGTTCTACAACAGAAGTTTGCTTTTTATTGTAATAAAAAGCAGTCAGGCATCTGAGGACAGCCAGACATGAGTTCATTTGTAGAATCTGATTTGTGAAAACATCCCAACTATCCACCATGCTAAATTTGAGAAAGCTGCAAAAGGATGCCATTACATCACCACTCATCAGGTTGGTTAGGGACGGCGTACGAGGATGTGCAGGACTTTCACAGCTCATTAATCCTGCAGCCTCCTTTCTGATGAAAAACCCTCTAGTTCTGCAGGGTACTGTGTGACACACAGCAGAAATATAACTGACAGTCTTGTATAGATGCAGTCATAAAGTCTGATCTGTTTCATCAAGAAAATGTTTGAAATGATTTCTGTCGTCACTGTGCCAATTAGAAAGCCCGGATCATCTGCTGCCCCCCGCCTGCAGGGTTCGGCGTGGAAATCAGGTGCATGCACCAAACAGCAACATGCAGCACGTCATGGTGTTCTAGACTCTGAGTTTGCCGGGGGGGGGGGGGGGGGGTTGAAGGTGGAAAGGCATTAACAAAACAAACGAAGCGTGGCTCTTTGGTAGCAAAGTTTATAAAAATGAATAAATAAACGGCTTAGCCGGCCGCCGGAGCGGGTCATTGGGCTGATGACTCAACTGACCCGTTTTAAAGGGACACTGGTAATCGGGAGCAGCTCCCCGTCTTTTCATGCTGCATTCGGTGCTGGGCAGACCAACGACATCCGCTACATGTAAAGTTATCACGGCCTCTATGTGAAGACGTGGTCCGTCAGTTACAGTGACATCAGTCCACATCTGTTCGGTTGTCATGGCGATGTCGTATTGTTTTCCCTGACCCATGTTACCGCTTTCGCTCGCTTCATTAATTAAATGACACTGGTTGTTACCAACGGCCGCTGCTCGACTGCACGTGAACCCAGCATCAGTGAGACGCTAGTTTCTCCACTGCAGCGCGGTGACTTTTAGAGGCATTACCTCGAGAGCTGAAAACCCGGGTGTCCGGTGGTTTCTGTGTTTCCTACTGTCACGCTTCGAATGCAAAAACAGGCGTCGACATGGCAGCCTCCACCGAGCCGCCCCGTCGAGGTAAATGAATGATACGAAGGCAATAGAACTTAGCGGAGCACTCAGTGTTGATGGGAGGATTACGATTAATGAAAAACACTTGAAAATAACAGTTGTGAATAAAACACAGGAGAATTTACACAATATCCCTTTAAACAAAGTGAAAACTGCACAAGCCGGTCCACAGGTTGATCGCCTGGACAGAAAATGGTGCGACCCCGTGTAAATACCAAGGGACAAACTCCGCGGGAAAAGTGTGAAGCCCAGAAGTTAAGTTTAATAACTGTAGTTCTCTCTTCATCCACTAGGGGCTCCAAAACAGAGCAAATCCCCACAGACTCCTGTGTTAAAGAGACCAACTTCACAGCAGAAATAAACATGTTTCAGCCTGGTTCAAAACATTTTAGCTTTAATAGGTCAAGTTTACCTTCATGTCAACTGTGAGGGGGGTGAATTTTTAATAACTCGTCCATTTAGATGTTATTTAATCTTGAAATTACGCATAATTGGAGGCGTGTCCTTTTGATTGACAGGTGGCAGACCGGATGCCAGTTTTAGCCTTGGAGGCTAATAGTTAGCTCCCTGCTAGCTCCCAGGAAGGCTTCAGCCTGCAGCAGAGTTACACAGCGGTGGTTTTTAGCTGGTTAGCAGCCAGTCTGAGCGTGTCTTGCCTTTAAAACCACCTATCTTCCTCCGCTCCTGTTCACTTTGTATTAGCTTGGCTGCCCCGCGGCTCGGAGTGGCCCTGTCTTTGCCCATTTTAGTATTTTCCGGGAGTGAAGACACACACGACACGGCAAGATGGCGACAATGGGAAACGGCCAACTGGCTTCACTTTCCCCTCTTCAGATGTGACCGGATATTAGTATGTCCATTTTTTTTCACAGTCTGCATGGTAAACGCAAATCTTCACACTGGCCGCAGCTTCTAGGATTATTGTTTTCAATGCAAAAAATCTGTGTTAACGTGTTGATGATAGGCCAAATCGCAGCAATCGTCTTATTTTGAGATACCCTGCTACTGTGGACAAGTTAAGAGTTGCTTGGCAACTCTGCTGTTCACTCACTCTTACCTGGTGGGAGAACAAATAGTTTTCAAATATATTGTTTCATTATTACCTATAAATTGTTCATTTTTTGGGTTTGTGTTTAATCTCTTATAGGAAACATGCAGGGTAAACGTTTTATAAAAGCAACAAGCCGGTTGAATTCGTGAGTTACAGCAATTTTACAATGACTGGGGACGCCACGAAGCCCCCACTTCTCGCGGCTTATTGCTTTAAAGATCCACAACGTAACTTTTCCATGTTAAAAATCTGCGTTTCTGACTCGTTTTGACGGCACACCAACATTCACTATACACATTTTCGAGCCATCACTCCCCAGCGGTGTCCCAAGGCTCAGAAACTGCACTATGTAACTTTCCAGCCAGGACGTGGCTGTGACGTTGCAGCCAACTACTGGTTGCACACTGCGTCTTACAAGCAAACAAATATGAACCAAACATGAACACAGCAGGTGTTCTGAACGCACATCAAGTCAGATTCAGGAAAGAAACACAAGGAAACATTTCTTGAGAAAGAGAGGAAGTGACAGAATGAGAGTCAAGATAAGACTGTCTTTCACTGTCTAGAGTGAATCACAGTACAGGCATGATACAAGATGGATGCTAGTTTAGCCATAGATGGGGATTATGTCACTGAGAAAACTGCTAAAATTTGTGTTGTGGGTCTTTAATACTACATAGCTCCTTGTTACTCATCTTATCAGGAATTATTTTGGGTTTCTTTTCCAAATAAAAACTCCAGAAAGTGCTCCAAACCAACCACTCTGTCAAACTGGGAGCAAACTGATAAGAAATTTCCCATAACGACTTTATTCCATCACATAGTTTGATCTCTTATCAGTAAAAAATTTATAAAATCAAACTTTTTGAGGTGGAGAAATAAAAAAAACACAGCAACTGGTTTTTTGGTTTCTTCCGATGAGGTCGGTCTGAGGCCTGAAGTGTTTATTCGGTGTAAACTGGACGGAGTGACAGCTCTGAGTTCAGGAAGTTAATCCCAGATTGGCTGCTGTTCAAACTGTGACTGCAGACATTCTCATTTACATTTCCCCAGAAAAACACGAGAGCTGCCATTCAGACAACTTCTGCTGAAGAGGCTGTACATCCCACCCTGAACGGGGGGCAGGGGGGTAAATGTGTAATTATGCTCATTAATCGCTGCACCACCGTAGCAGCAGATGCATTATGATGCTCTGCTGTCATGAATGTAGATGAATCTTGTCTTTAATACACAAAAATAAACTTTCCTCCTGCAGGAGCTTATTTATTCATATAAGACTTGTTTATTTGTTTTCCATGTTATTTTGAATGTACAAATGAAAGCAAGTCCTGGACAGAGACGTAAGCTGCGCTGCTTGTCTGCATGAGTCGTTGATCATTTGCGCGTGAGTTTTAGGGTTAATGTATTCTCTGGGGAATGATTAAATACAACTGCTTTGCCTTTCTCCAAATCTAAAGTATGTGTAGCTAAACATGCCACCAGGCAGCAGAGGCTGGCAGCATGAGTGATGGTCATTACTCTCAATGCGGAAGCTGCAAATTCCTCATTCCTGGAAGAAGCCGCACGGTAAGCATCCTTAACGAGTCCTCACAAGCAGGTGTTTATATATTTGCTTTTGCTGTGATGAAGCTGCAGTGCAGGCAAGGCATCAGAGAGAGAGGTTTGCTGAACAACGCATTATCCCCACATGGACGAGCAACCTGTGATGTAGGCTTGGTTGGTTTGTTGTTGGTTAGAATATGCAAAACGCCTCTCTGAGATCAGGAGTGGATTGTAGGAAAAGGCTGGAGTGGAGGCAGAGGCATTAAACATGAATGTGTTTAGCATTTGATTGACAAGGTTTTGAACTTTATGGCAACATAAAACAAACAAACATAAAAACAATTTCAAAAGTAGTGTGTGGAAGCATGAGTCTAATCCCACCCCAGGAACATACAACTACTCCATTCATTATGCCATTACAGTCTTTCAGAAATCATCACACGGTCCTCTGATAAACTAGTTATCACAACTTTGTTTGACCAATATCAATTCAAAAAAAATATTTTATCTTCATATATTTATATGTTGTAATAGTAGTTATAACAATAATAATTTAATAATGATATAGTAAAACTATAATAAAACCATATATATAATAAAACTATCAAGTTCCTTTAACTTGCAAGCTCACCATAATTACAACACTGGAATTATACAGTGTACAATTATACAATTCATAATAATAACATAGTAACAACAACAATGACTAATACTGAACCTAAACTAGTACTACTACTACTGATGATGATAATAATAATATTAAACATGATTATTAGAGTATATTTTTGTACTGTTGGAGTATTATGTTTTATATGAATGTTAGGACATTGCCTGAGTTTCTCCCCCAGCCCGTTCCACAGCTTGACCCCACAAATAGACACACAAAAACTTTTTCTAGTTGTTTTCACCAGGTGCAACTTAAATTTTGTTTTATCTCGTAACTGATATGCACCATCTCTGTGGCTGAAAAGGTTTTGTAAATAGATAAGTTCCTGCTAGATTTATACATTATCTGTCCTGTATGATAACTAACCAGATTGTGAAGTTTTAGTAGCCTGGAGTGTAAAAACAAGGAGTTTGTATGATCCAAATAACCAACTTTATGTACAATACGGATAGCCCTCTTTTGTAATATTAATAGTGAATGTAATGTACTTTTATAACTATCACCCCAAACCTCTATACAGTATGTTAGGTAAGGTAATATTATTGAACGATAAAGAATATAAAATGATTCATAATTCCGTAGATGCTTAATTTTATTTATAATTGAGATATTTTTTGCCACTTTATTTTGTATGTGGGAATTCCAACTAATTTTATTATCTAGTATCACTCCTTGGAATTTTATCTCTTGTACATGTTCAATATTTTCATCATCTATAATGATGTGTGCATCATCTTCATTTTTATAATTACCAAAAATCATTACCTTAGTTTTTCCTATATTTAGTGATAATTTATTGCTATCCATCCATTTTTTTGTTCCATCAAAACGAGTCAGAAACGCATGTTTTTAAGGTCTTAAAGTTACATTGTGTGTCTTTAACAGTTGTATCGTCAGAAATAGACAGTAACAGAGTACATTTACTCAAGTACTGTAATTATGTCACAGTGTGGGATCCTGTCGCTATGCCTCCGATAGATCATGTGCACTGGCTACTTGGCCACAGGGATATTCCTTTGGCTGAATGGTTAGCGTGCACGTCTCATCCGGGAGTCGTATCCCACCCGGGCCCTCCTTTGTCCTGCCACAAATACATCTTTTTAGTAGCCTATCTGTACTTTACTTGAGTATTTATTTCCAGAGGTGAAAAAAGTATATAAAAGTTGTAGTTTAGTGAAAGTATCTTTACTTTGGTTAAATTCTGCTCAAGTATAAGTACCCATCTAAAAAATGTACTTGAGTATAGGGATGGGCGATATGGACTAAAAAATGTATCACAATAATTTCTTGTATTTCTCACGGTAACGATAAGTGACGATAAAAACTATCAGCAAAATATTTTGTATTATAAATTTGTCACTAAATTCTGTCCTGAAAGCCCTACAAAGTACTAGAAGCCACTAAACTATGTCAATTAAGTTCAAGTAGTGCACCTGTATTGCAAAACTAGTGACACCAATTAAACAAGTCTGAAATATGAGAGACCAAATTCCACATTTATTCAAACGATGCAAACAGCAAAACTAAATTGGCCTTTTAAAAAAAAACCAAAGTAGTGCAACTGCAAACAACCTGACAAATTGTCATCTCACGATAAAAACGATAAGTTCAAATTGTTATTGTGGGGCATTTCTTTGACGATTTATCGCACACGATAAAATATCGCCCATCCCTACTTGAGTAAAAGTAAAAAAGTACTTAATTTAAAATGTACTTGGAGTAAAAGTTATTTAGTAACTTTCAGTCACTTGCTGTTAAAAAGAATGAGTTATAAATCCAATTCAACACTGTTTTTGAGAAATTTTCACAATAAAAAGAGAAAAATAAAACCAAATCAAAGAATTGAAGAAAATATTGAACAAATCCCTATTAACACACTGCTCTCTTTTCTTTCTATAGCAACATGAATCTTAAATTCATCTGTCTTAATAAACAAATGAGCACAATGCCTGCTTTCTTTAAGAAATGAAATAAAGTGCCATGCTCCAAAGAATATTCTACCCACTGAATACTTGCATTGGACATTGTGTCAGTGTTTGAATGATGAGATTGTTGCCTTGTTTGTGTTTGAACACAAAGAGCTGGCTGAGATTTGGCCGAGGATTTCCTTCATCTCTTCTAAGGGAATTCAACCCTCAGCCTCCTCCATCTCCATCTGCTCAGCAACAGTCATGATCAGTGAGGTTTCCTTTCAGTGGATGATACAGCAAACAATCTGTAATGTTCGACATGAGACCTGTTCAGGCTGACTTTTCTCCCCCTGCATTTCTTTTTTTTTTCTCAGTAATGGGGGCAGGTTCCAAAGTAGTGAATAAATTACTTGGGTCAAAATGTACTTGAGTAAAAGTAAAATCACCTATTTCAAAAACTATTCAAAAATGACAAATTACTCACAAAAACTACTCAAGTACAGTGACTTGAGTAAATGTAATTAGTTACTTTCACCTCTGTTTATTTCTTTCGAAACTAATGACTTTCACTCCACTACCTTTTATAAATAGCCTGTACTTCTGATTCATTATCCTATTCCTGTCGATACAACACCAGTATGGTACTTTTTCATCGATACCGATACTTTTTGCCACTTAAAAGAAAATGACACGATTGCACAGTTTGCATTCATATCTTGAATGCAAGGACAATATTAGATATAAGTAAAACTTGAGAACAGAAGCACTGGAAAGAAATGCTTTTAAAGCAATAATAGATTATATTGAATATATTAAACAGAAATAAGATAAAAAACTTCTTTCAATTATCAAATAACTTAAGTACAGGTAAAGATTATTTACATTAATTCAGTGGAAAAGTATAAATATAAAATGTAATATTAATATTATGAATTTACCAATACATACGGTGCAATAACCTCCATTAAAGTACTGAAATATACCAACACATCATCACCAACAGTTGCAACATCATCATGACATCTGATAGGCTGATAGGCATCTGATGTAACACAAAAGCAAGAATCTGAAAGGATACCACCATCATGTGATACAGAAGCTAAAATCTGATAGGCTACCACCATCATGTGATACAAAAGCAAGAATCTGATAGGCTACCACCATCATGTGATACAAAAGCTAAAATCTGATAGGCTACCACCATCATGTGATACAAAAGCAAGAATCTGAAAGGATACCACCATCATGTGATACAAAAGCAAGAATCTGATAGGATACCACCATCATGTGATACAAAAGCTAAAATCTGATAGGCTACCACCATCATGTGATACAAAAGCAAGAATCTGAAAGGATACCACCATCATGTGATACAGAAGCAAGAATCTGATCGGCTACCACCATCATGTGATACAGAAGCAAGAATCTGATAGGCTACCACCATCATGTGATACAAAAGCAAGAATCTGAAAGGATACCACCATCGTGTGATACAGAAGCTAAAATCTGATAGGCTACCACCATCATGTGATACAGAAGCAAGAATCTGATAGGCTACCACCATCATGTGATGCAGAAGCAAGAACCTGATAGGCTACCACCATCATGTGATATAGAAGCTAGAACCTGATAGGCTACCACCATCATGTGATGCAGAAGCTAAAATCTGATAGGCTACCACCATCATGTGATGCAGAAGCTAGAATCTGATAGGCTACCACCATCATGTAACACAGAAGCTAGAATCTGATAGGCTACCACCATCATGTAACACAGAAGCAAGAATCTGATAGGCTACCACTGTCATGTGATACAGAAGCTAAAATCTGATAGGCTACCACCATCATGTAACACAGAAGCTAAAATCTGATAGGCTACCACCATCATGTAACACAGAAGCAAGAATCTGATAGTCTACCACTGTCATGTGATACAGAAGCTAAAATCTGATAGGCTACCACCGTCATGTGATACAAAAGCTAGAACCTGATAGGCTACCACCATCATGTGATACAGAAGCTAGAATCTGATAGGCTACCACCATCATGTGACACAGAAGCTAAAATCTGTCTGCTTTCTCATTATCTAAAACTCTCAGAAGTGGAAACAAATAGCATTTTTGTATGTGTACATTGGTATCGTGATACTCAAAAAAGCATCAATTCCGATATTTTGTCTGGCTGGTATCAAGTTTCGACTCCAGGGTATTGATATGCCCATTGCAGAAGCAAATTCTCCTGCCTGCATTGAAACAACACTGTAATGGAAATGGTTGAAGCAATTCCTGCAGAGAAACAGTTCACCCATGACCTTAAATCAATTTGAACTCGCCGTCCAACCTGAGAAAACATTTAAGGTTTGTAATCAAATTCTTTTTCTCTACTGCTGATAACCTATTTAAATTAAAGTTGTACTTCCATGGTCATTTCATTAATATTTCTGTGTTCTCCATTATTATTGAATGCATTCTGCATCGTTTCTGTTTAAAAAAACCTGGTATCTTTGTATCCAGCTGTATTTGTATACAAGAAGAGAGGCTTGTGGTCCAACGACAGGCTTTTCCGGGTCCATGTCATGAATTTCCGTCTGATTGGCTGCCTCCCATGAGTCTATGAAGGAAGCTCCGCCCCCCGCTCTTATTTTGTTACAGACAGGAAATAGAGCCGACAAACAATTAGCTTCTCAACTCCGAAGCTACAGTCGTGCTGTCTTCACTTCTAGTGTGTAGTGGAGGGTTACCTGCCTTCCAATGGACAGATAGAAACCCCACGTGGGATACGCTATTTGCAATGTGACGTAGAAGTGCAAGGCTGTTCCCGATTCGCTCTTTGCTTCGTATTGTTTCTCTGATGAGAAAGAACAGCCGACTGGGGGGAACGCAACGCTAGCAAGTCAGCATGTGTAAGTGAACAAGGGGAAACCCTCCGTATTTCAGAAGGAGCAAGTTAAACAGGTTTTCAGTGGAAGGAGGCCTTTAAGCTGTCTGTGGTTTGTGTTTTAGTGTGATTGGTTGGTGATTGAAATACAGCCGACTGTTAGCGCGCTAAGCTATTTGATGGGTGAGAGGTAAAAACAGCAGCACTCAGACTCTGAACAGTGTTCACATACAGTGAAATAAGAATTTAGTTTTAAGCAAACTAGAGATCATTGGAAGTGGTGAAAGACTAAAATATACTGTTGCCAAGTTGTAAATGTTATTCTGTTGTATTTAGTTAATTGTTGTTCTGAGAAATAACTTTGCCATTTAAAGTGTTTTAAAAACCTGAATCCACGTGTACAGTTTTATTCAGGGCTTCAAATGAACATGGGTGGGTATAAATAAAAACTTAGAAGCCATTTTGGAAGAAACCTTAAAAATAAAAGTAAAAAAGTAAAAATAAAGTGCCATGATGCTTAGACTTGGACCTTTATTTTGTTGTTAATTTTTAAATTGATCTTAGGGCTTGTCTCCTAGCCCTACTCTATGATGGTGAATTTGCTTTATTATATTGGGAATTTGAGTAATAATAAACTCCATCACTGTACTTACATGTATTGCTTTTATTGCATTTTTATGCAAAAGTTTTTACAGGTGGTCTAGACCAAGGGTTCTTAACCTTTATCATGATGGGGCCCAATTTTTCCAGTCCAAACTGGTTCAGGGCCCATTCACATTTTAACACTGTATACAGGGAGTGCAGAATTATTAGGTAAATTATTATTTTGACCACATCATCCTCTTCATGCATGCTGTCTTACTCCAAGCTGTATAGGCCCAAAGCCTACAACCAATTAAGCATATCAGGTGATGTGCATCTCTGTAATGAGAAGGGGTGTGGTCTAATCACATCAACACCCTATATCAGGTGCATTAGGCAAACAGAATTTTTAGGCAACATAACAATAAACAAATACAGTATATACCCATTTCAATTATTTATTTTCACCAGGGAAAACAATATAACAGCTCAACATTCTCAAATATACATTTCTGACATTCAAAAACAAAACAAAAACAAATCAGTGACCAATATAGCCACCTTTCTTTGCAAGGACAATCAAAAGCTGCCATCCACAGATCCTGTCAGTGTTTTGATCTGTTCACCATCAACATTGCGTGCAGCAGCAACCACAGCCTCCCAGACACTGCTCAGAGAGGTGGACTGTTTTCCCTCCTTGTAAATCTCACT